>JASDQU010370472.1:28449-46230 GCA_032191745.1 Picea mariana | reverse complement strand
ATAATTTTTTAATTATTATTTTAATGTTTTGTTATTATTTTATTGTGTTATGTTACAATATGTATTTTTAATATATCAAAATATTTTATTATATATATATATATATAATTTTTTAATTATTATTTTAATGTTTTGTTATTATTTCATTGTGTTATGTCACATGGATACCTCTTTAGTATTGGGTTGTAGAGCTCCTATAGATGCAATTAATTTTTTGATTTTTAAACCAGTATTTATTTATTCAATAATTAGTATTTTATCATTATATTAACTCTTCATTTAAATTCATCGGTGTTATTATTAATTTGTTATTATTCATGCTTGTTATTATTCATGTTTATTAAAAAAAAATATTCTCATTCATCTTCTATGTGTCTCTTGTGTGAAATGGAAATTTAAATATAAAACTACAGTCTATTAAAATTTAAAAGAAAGGTAACGTATTAAGGTATGAGAGTGGCATTGATCCCCATAATAAAATTATTATGATAAAGAATTGTAATTTTATTATTATATTTTTAAGTAAAATGATTATTATTATTTTTTTTTTGTAAAATAGTATAACTTATTAAAAAGTATAGGAATAGAGTTATATTAATAGACAGTACTTTTCATTAGAAAAAAATTATAACTTTTTAATTTTTTTTTTATTGAAATGAAAATTTAAACACAAACAGACTTGAAAGTAGGGTATTAAAATATGAGAGTGACATTCTTTTAATGGCCAAAAATTCCTTCCAACGATATTAAATGATTATTTCTTTATAATTTATATGTTTTTATGTAAAATGGAAATTTAGATGAAAATTTAAACACAAAACAGACTTGAAAGTAGGGTATTAAAATATGAGACTGACATTCTTTTAATGGCCAAAAATACCTTCCAACGATATTAAATGATTATTTCTTTATTATTTATATGTTTTTATGTAAAATGGAAATTTAGATAAAAACAAAAAATATTTAAATGAGATTAGGGTTTTAAGCATAAGATTGGAATTGTTCCAAATGTCAAGAAGTTATCTTTCAAAAATAGTTATTACTTTGTCCATTATATTTTTGTGGGATATTATTATTATTCAATGTATTTCAAAAGAATTACTCTAACATTTGTAAAATGAAAATTTAATAAAAAGAATATTCTATCAAGAATAGGGTGTTAAGGCATGCGAATGGCATTGTTAAAGAGGGTGGAAAGTATCTAAGAATGATTATTATATATTTTTTAAAGATAAAATGAAAATCTAAATACAAAACAACAGAATCGAAAATAAAATATTAAAACATGAAAGTGACATTGCTTGAAAGAGTACAAAGTACCTTTCCTCGTAAGGATAATTATTATTTTGTAACTTTATTTGTATCTTTTTGATGAAATGAAAATTTAAATACAAAACAATACTTAATTAAAATAGGGTATTAAAGAATGAGAGTGCCCTTGTTTTAAATGATAAAAGGTGCCCTTGTTTTAAATGATAAAATGTGACTTTCACATGAATGACTATTATTTTATTTTATTTTTATTTAAAAAAAAAATTTAGATACATCAGAGTTAATTGGGAATATGGTATCAATCCATGAGAATGGGGTTTGATACTTCAATTTGGTGTTTAGTTTGGCCATGACCTTAAAAATAGATTATTATATATATTAATCCAAATGGTAGATGGTCCATTTCATAGGACAAATAATGATTATTACTCTATCATTTATATTTTTTAAATGAAATGAATATTTAAGTACAAAACAATATGTAATTGAGAATAAGGTAATAAGATATTGAGAGTGGCATTGTTTCACATGATAGAAGGTACCTTGTCAGGGTACCTTTGAGAAGATAAGAATTGATTTTCTTATTGAGAATTTTAGTTATATGTTAAAATAAACAACATCATAGTGTTTCTATTCTAGTTTTTAACATTCATTTTGATAAAATAAAAATAAAAAAGTGTATTTGATTATTAAGTTACTATTTATACATTTTAAGTGAAATGAAAATATAAATAAAAAAATAGTTATGTATTAAAGTACATGAGAGTGACATTGTTTCAAAGGTACTTTTTACACCATAAAGAATGATTTCTGCTTAAGAATTTTATTTCTATGTTAAAATTGTCAACATTTATAGTGTTTCCATATTATGTAATGACCCCTCTGTTATGACTAGGAAAAGCGAAGCACAATTGGTAAATTTTTTTAAGCATTAGGAAGTTAGCATCAACACATAATTCAAACAATGCATAATCAAACAACATCATAATTAAAATAATTACAAGCGACTCATCGTCGTAATCAAATAACATCACAACCAATGCATCAACATAATTAGTAACGACACATAATCAACGCATCATCACATTTAGATAACAACACAATCAACAAGCATCATAAATAGCGACACAAGATCAACTCATCACTATCAACTAGAATCATCAATACTTTTAATCGCTCAACTCATCACACAAATATAACACAAGATAACATAAGGATAACATAAAGATAACATAAAGATACTACACCCCCAACCTACCGTGCGAGGTTAGGACCTCCAAGACACATAAGCAACGCTCAAGCCCATGATTCATCTGATTGATTTTGACCACTTAATGTCTCAGAGCTGGTGAATGTTTTGAGGAACAATGAGGTGTCTACATCCCACTAACACAATCAAGTCGAAAAACCAACTAGCTATATCAACAACATCAACAATAATCAATGACACAATAGTGTTCTAATAAACAATCACACATCACATAAATTCCATGGCGCAAGATAATTTAATTACTAAATCAATCATACAATGACATGAGTTAAGGTACAATGTAATCAAATTTATTTTATTTTCAAGGCGCAAAAGAAGACATCTACTTTACTTCAAGGCGTGCGACTAATCAACCATTTAATTCAACAATAATCAACATTATCGCAAGGTGTGTGCATGATCCAAATTATGAATTAAACATAAACCAACATCATTCAATGCATGCAATTAATCTATTCACTTAGGAAATCATACATCAACATAGTTTAGTGGCGAATATAATCTATTTAATTTTAAGATGCATGATTAATCAATTACTAAATTAAACAATACATCCACATTATTTTCAAGGTGTGTGCATGATTTGATTACTGAATTAGACATAAATAAACATTCCTTCCATGGTGTAAGGGAATTCATTCGCTCAATCATGTATTCACTAATATTTAGTGGCGCGAGAAGTAACTACACCCATGACCATCCATACATGTCATGGCGCCAAATAATTATCAATTAAATTTGATGGCGCAAAATAAACATGTTCTAAAACAAATATATATTCACACAATTAATGGTGTGAGAGTAGATTCATTACTAAAGCAATTCTAAATCAACCTTGTAAGATTGCACAGAGTAAACTAATCACAATAAATTCAGGGCATAAGTGAATAATTACAAGAAAATCACATGTAAACTTCATTTAAGGCACACAAGTAAATTTAAATACTAAAATGATCATGCATCAACATTATTTCAAATGCAGGAGAAATCAATAGTTTTGTTCCTTGAATTTATTTAGGAGGACCTAAGCTCTTTTTTTTTAAACGACAGGCGAGACTTCACACACCTTACCGGCATATCTAAATATAAAACTTATATTACCTTTTCGGTTTAAATTATAATACCTTGCTACTTCTTAACTTGGGGTGACTTGTATAAGTCAAATTGTATGTTTGTATTTTCACCTAATTTACCATTCTTATATACATATAGGTGTGAGAATAAAATACTACATTTAATAAAACTATATGTATAAGATATCAAACACACCAATTAACAAAATTTATTTATATGGCATAAAAAAAAGGGAGGATTGAAAGCTTATCGCAATAAAAACACACCACTTCAAAGATAAAAATCAATGCATCATGAAATATTGGTAGACTTAAACACATGATGAATTTAAGGGTGTCTTAGCATGAATGTGAGGATTAATTAAAATCCTATCAATTTGGAAGGTGATGCTTACCAATCTTGGAAAGAACAGTCCCCTTTTTTAGGATAAACACGGAGATAATTTAGGGGGAAAACACAGATATACTTAAGGAAAATGCAACCCCCATTTAGGGAAAATTGTAGATAAATGAAGTAAAAAAAATGTAGAAGTGTCGAGCTGAAACACAAGGTAAAAACCTTTAGGAGGGAACTCGAAATCTAGGTGAAATGTAATCTCGAAAACATGGATGATTTAAGAAAATAAAACGTCAGGAGGGAACAATAAATCTGGGAGAAATTTAATTTCCATACACAGAGATGATTCAAGGAAATAAAATGCTAGGAGGGAGCTCTAAATCTGGGCAAAATTTAATTTTCATAAACTCAGATGATTCAAGGAAATAAAACACCATGAGGGAACTCTAAATCTAGGAGAAATTTAATTGACATACATAGAGATGATTCAAGGAAATAAAATGCTAGGAGGGAAAACTAAATCTGGGATAAATTTAATTTCCATAAACATAAATGATTCAAGGAAATAAAATGCTGGGAGGGAACTCTAAATCTGGGTGAAATTTAGTTGCCATACATAGAGATGATTCAAGGAAATAAAATGCCAGGAGGGAACTCTAAATCTGGGCGAAATTTAATTTCCATAAACATAGATGATTCAAGGAAATAAAACTCCAGGAGGGAACTCTAAATCTGGGATAAATTTAATTGCCATACACATAGATGATTCAAGGAAATAAAACACAAACTAGATTTAAACAAAAATCAGAAAATTTAAGATGAAAGCAGTTGGGTGAATGCACCAACGTTAGGCGAATTCATCAAGGAAGGACGCAGAAAATTTACTTGCAAAATGAAGAGGTTAAAGAATGATGCGATATTTCTAAACAATGAAAAAAAAATGCATAGGTTATCACAACGCATAACTATACGCAAAGGTAAGTAAGTGGAATTTTAGGAGATAAATCGCTTTTGGTTAAAGATGAACACCGAGAAATGTTTAAAGGATCTATAATTAATTTAAAAAGACATACGGTACACATTAAAAGATTATCATAATATTACAATCTCAACATAAGTACCGTAACCGAAGACGGTAATTCGAATATGTTCTCCCACACTTTCACTCCATCCAGCTCCCCACTTGCTAGCCATGGAAACTTCAATGGTACCTCCCATCCAACACTAGGAGTACTCTTCTTCCCCCTTAGCCCCACGAGCAACAAAGGGGAAACACAAAAACACAACCAAAATCCTCTAGCTCCCATCTTGCCTCGCAAGGTAGAGAAATCACTCTTTCTCTCAAGCTAGGTATCCCAAATCTCACAAGTAAAACTAGTCAGAATTTCTGCAGCATAACCTTACTCATAACCAGTGTGTTCTTTCCCTCTTCTCAGCCATTTGTTTTATAGAATTTTCCTTAGTGACACCTTGCCATTTTCACATTTAATTCATTTTTAAAAATTAATTAAGAATTATTCCCCTCCATACACTTGTCACCCATTCCCTTCATTGTACCAATAAATCCATAATTTAATTTAATTAAATGTCAATTTTCCTCACCCATTCTAAAAGTGCTCCTAAAATCACTCCTATTTGTCCCTTTATTCCCTTTATTTCCCATTTATGACTCACACCTTTCTAAAACGGAGTTGAGTTAAAATATGATTGTTCTCTAGTTAGACTAGACTCTAGATACCTTTCTATGCTTACACATTCTTGTATGCTTTATTCCTTTCTTATTTTAATTTCTAATTTTGGTATTTACTTGCACAATGTTTAATAAATCACTCTTTAGATTTTTTAAATTTTTTATTGATTTCTTAAATTGATTTACTTCACCCCTCATTATTTAATTTAAAAAATTAGTTTCATTATATCTATGTTATTTTGTGTTAAGCATATTTTAATAATTTGTATTCATTTCGTTCTTCTCATAAAATTAAGATAAGTGGTATGAAAGCAGTCTGCTCCTTGTTGTCTTAATGCATGTCCCCAACGAGGTCAGGGTGCAAAGAATTGGGTCTCGATCTTGTTTCTCTTGAGGAAAAAAGTTCTCACACACCCAAGCAACCTCTCATGGAAGGAGAAACGAAATATGATGGGACATTATATCCATTCAAAATGTTTCTAAAGGAATCCCTCATGCAACAGAGGAATGAGAGGATGGATATTTTCGTGCAAATCCTTCAGCGGCTACCAACAGGCAACACATCTTCCTCGAGTAGAGGTGTCGCCCCCTTCAAGGTACAAATCAACTTCTATATTCCTATATTTGAAGGTCAGATAGAAAGATTCCGTAGACAAGTTCTTGAATCTACTAGAACGGTATTTTTTTATCCATAACTTTTCGAATAGAGAAAATATTACTTTTGCACTCCTAAAAGTTGTTTCTCATGTCAAAAATTGGTGGGAAACTTTCTGTGAGAAAAAGGAAACAAAGGAACCCTCATTATTTACAGTCGCGGCCACATGGGAATCCTTCATGGATGATATTAAAGAAAAATACTACTCTGTAGAAAGTTATGATGACTTGTATACCAAATGGACCACACTGTGGCAAGAAAGATACCAAGAAATGCTAGAGTTCAAAAATATCTTCCATACCATGTGCACCAAGCTGGGTATCAAAGATTCAAAGTGACATATGGTGCTCAAATATCATGGTGCTATGCATAGATATATTCAGACCGAAATGGAATTTAAGCATATCTCGTACTTAGGCACGGCCTATCGATATGTCATCAAAAACAAGAAGAAGCTCAAACAAAAGACACGGAAATTTGGGCTTGGGAACCCCTCACAAAAAAATACAGGAAGGGGTGGCCCCAACAAATAAAACAAAGGATAGAGCAAAGAGGGATAGTATCAGGACAACCACTCCAAGCCACAAGAAAAGAAGGACATCGGAAAGAGGAAGAAAGATACCGGGAAGTGGTGTGACTTCCATAAGAGCCCTTGGGATAACACTGTTGATTGGCGCTCAAAGTAGTCGTTGGTGGCCAAAGTGAAAGCCTCTGAATTAGATGCAGGTTCTGACTCTGAGTCAAAAATAGAAAGGGGAAGATGGATCATTGACGCCAAACCCAGTGTCACCATTGCTACCATCAAGCTCCATCCTAGTGAACCAAACAAGCCAGAAGGAGGCAAGTGCCTCTTCCATTCACAGATGTGGGTAAAAGGAACCTCGTTGCACTTCATCATTGATAGCGGTAGCCAGTAGAACCTCATCTCAGCATTTTTTTTCAAGCCACTGGCCCTTCTGGCAACATCGCACCCACAACCCTACACCATTGGATGACTCTACCAAGGAAATGATCTCCACGTCAGCCAACAGTGCCAACTATCATACGTCATCAAGCCCTTCAAAGATAAGTTATTGTGTGATCTCTCTCCTCTCGAAGTTTGTAATGTTATTTTGGGTCGACCTTATTTATGGAAACGTCATGTTGTATATGAGTCTAGGCCTCGCAGTGCTATTATTACGTTGAACAGAAAATTGTACAGGATACCCGAGGTAGTCCCTCCTAGTGTTATTTCCTTGATATCTGCCAAGCAATGCAGGAAGGTCATCTCTCAGACCGAGAAATTTTCCTTCTTCATGATTTTCTCTCAGAGTGAGTGAAAGATCACAGCCACATCAAGGCCCTCCATGGACGATCTCTCCACACAAAAAAATAAAGTGGATAAGTTCATGGAAGAATGCTTGAATATCTTCTCCTCTCCTACCGGGGTACCTCTACACTACCAGGTCAAGCATCCCATCGGTCTGACCCCAAGCGTATCGCTACCCAATAGGCCAGTCTATTGCCTCTCTCTATTAGAAAATGAGGAGATCAAGAGGCAAAACCAAGAAATGCTCCACAAGGGGCACGTGCGTACTAGCTCATCTCCTTGTGAGAGACCAATCATGTTGGTGCAAAATAAATATAGGACCTGGCGACTTTGCATTGATTATTATGCCATGAATAAAGTCACAGTTCAAAATCGATACCTGATCCCCTGAATCAATGACCTCCTTGATAAGCTCACTGGGTCAAAATAATTCAGCAATATTGACTCGAAGTTTGGCTACCAACAGGTCCCAATAGAACAAACATATGTATGGAATACCATCTTCAAGTCAAAAGAAGGTCTTTTTGAATGGCTGGTCATGCCCTTTGGTTTGAAAAATGCTCCAACAAATTTTATGAGGATGATGGATGATATCCTATGACCTTTCACCAATACTTTTGTAGTGGGGTATCTAGATGACATCCTCATCTACAACAATACTTGGGCAGAACACTTGCAGCATATTCAACTGGTTCTACACACCCTACGGTAGCACAAACTATATGAAAACTTGGAAAAAATCTCCTTCGGCATGGACAGGGTCCATTACTTAGGCTACATCGTTGATAGGCATGGTGTGAATGTGGATCCAACCAAGATCCAGGTCATCCGTACTGGCCATCCCCAACCACACTCACTGAACTTTAGAGCTTCTTGGGCCTCACCAATTTCTATCGCAGGTTCGTGTTGTGATTCTCTCATATCATATGGGCCCTCAACCAAGTAACTAGGGGTGGAGGTAAGGAAACATTTGTGTGGTTCCTATCCCAACAACAAGCCTTCGATGACTTGAAGAAGTGTTTCTGCTCATCCCCAGTACTTTCATTACCGGACCTGCAACATCCCTTTGAGATCGAGACAAATTCTTTAGACTATATTGTGGGCATCATTCTCACTCAACACAGACACCCCATGTCATATTATAGTGAGAAACTATCAGATGTTTTCCATAAGTACCCTACTTATGACAAAGAAATGTACTCCATTGTGAAAGCCTACTTACAGTGGAGACATTACATTCTTGGGAAAGAGACAGTCTTCCACACTGATCACAAGACACTACAGTTCATGCAGCCCAAGGAAAATTGTAGAATGACCACCATCAGAAGTGGTCCACATACTTACAATAGTTCCACCTCAACATCAAGTATAAAACAAGAAGTACTAAGTGAGTTGCTTATTTCCTCAGTTGACCTCCAATCGCGACACTCACCACGGTGCTAGAGTCTTGCGGCCACAATACCTCTAGATGGCCTCACCTCTACGAGACATACCCTGACTTCTTCACCACCTACCAAATATTGGGATCCAACTCAGTTGTCGCTTATTTCCATCTTCAAGATGGGTTGTTGTGTCATCTTGGCCATCTATGTGTTCCATCAATCGAGCGTGTGAAGCTTATTTTGGAAACTCACTACAGTTGATTTTTAAGACACTTTGGTGTCTAAAAGATAGTGGTAGTGCTATAGAAACATTTCTACTCGTCAAAAATTTGACAAGATGTCGACAAGTATATCAGGTCCTACACTGCCTATGCTATTTACAAACCGACCACTAATAAATAGGCCAGGAACACCCCTCTTCCTATTCCTGACAGGTCATGGGAATCCATATCAATGGACTAAATCTCAGGCCTCCCATCCATTAAGAGGGGAAATGACTATGTTTTTTTGGTTGTTGATTTCTTTTCCATGATGGAGATTCTAGCCGCCTGCAAGAAGAACATCACAGCATAAGACACTGCCAATCTATTCTTTGAACGAGTATGGGTACATTTTGGGATCTCACAAACCATTATCTCAGACCATGATAGTAGGTTCCTTAGAACATTTTGGTTGAGCCTCTAGTCATTATTGGATACCAAGATCACCAAATCCACTACCTTCCACCCTGAGACAAATGGACAAACTAAGGTTGTCAATCGGATGATCATACATATCCTGTGCATGTACAATTCAAAACCCCCTTCAAATAGGATGATATTCTTCCCTATGTCCAACATAGCTAAAACAAATCCCTGCATAGCTCAACTAGGCACAACCCCTTTCAGGTGGGGTTGGGATTCCAACCATTAGGCCTAATGGATGTTGCACTACCCATGGTCACCACCTCGATCGAATTGTCCCATGCTCCACCAGAAGCTCACAAAGACACCTGGTTCATTGAGCGGATCCAACACGTCTGCCAACAGGTTTAGGATATTCTACATAAGTCTAATTCCAAGTATAAGAAATGCCATGATCAACATTGGGTGCCACATAACTTTTATTTGGGAGAAAAAGTTTGGTTGCACTTGTAGAAAGAACACCTTACATTTCCCCATCAGAAGCTTCTACCACTCCATTATCAGCCATACACCATCACCAAGAATGTGGGTGACAATTCTTTTACGCTCAACATTCCCCCTCTCCTTGGCCTGCACCCAGTCTTCAACGTGGCTCTCCTTTGACCATATTTCCCACCATTATTGGACACCTAAGAGATATTAGAGAAGTTGACACCAATAGAGATCAACCCTGACTGCATCAAACATGCATCCAGTGATGATATTATGGACACACAGATCAAGGGCATGTGACAACAAAGGATCTAGCTTTATCGATTCATCAAAGTAGGGTAGCTCCTGCACCAAGTCAAGTGGATCATGCAGGGCCAAATTCAATAGAAATTTCCTCATTTGGTGGAGGAAATCAATGAAATGGATACCATTTCTTCCTAAATAGGGAGGATTGATCCAGGTGGATATCATTGGCTACCCACCTTTTCCAACTCACACAAAACAATTTTCTAGCAATTTTGGCAATTTACCATTTTTAGTAGTTTTAACTTTTAAGGCCATTTTGAAAATGAAGGTTTTTCAGGATAGATCTTCTTAATGATAGCCAAAGGCTTTGATTTATCCCCCAAAATGAATCTCCTCGATGATACCTTTCCAACAGGCTATCGTGCGGCTAAAACAAAGACCGTATTCAAAAGTTACGACCCTGGGAAGTTGATGTACTAACTTATCCAAACAGAGCCCTTTGCCGCTTCATCTCCTAGGGTTAGGTTTTTGGATATCTATGGTTTGTGACATTCCTGTTTATTGAAAAAAATTATTCAGAGCCTCATTGTAATCATCTTCTTGTGAATGAGTGTAGTCGTCACATTTCTTCTTAGAGATAAGCCACCATCATTCCAGCAAGATTGTTTTCCGTTGCATTTTATAGTTTTAGCTTATTTCCTTATTGAATAGAAAACCAACTTTATTGTATCTCTACTATTCTATGTTAAGAATATTTTAATAATCTGTATTCATTTCGTTCTGCTCATAAAATTTGGATCAGTGGTATCAAATGGGTCTTCTCCTTGTCATCTTAATGCATGTCCCCAACAAGGTCAAGGTACAAAGAATTGGGTCTCAAGCTTGTTTCTCTTGAGGATGAAATATCTCTCACGCCCAAGAGACCTCTCATGGAAGGAAAAAAAAAAGATGAAGGGACAAGATATCCTTTCAAATTTTTTCTTGAGGAAGCCCTCATGCAACAGAGAAATACGATGATGGATAGTTTCACGCAAATCCTTCAGGGGCTACCAATAGGCGACGCATCTTCCTCGAGCGGAGGTGTTTCCCCCTTCAGGGTACAAATAAACTTTGATATTACTATATTTGAAGGTCATATAGACACAGATGTTGTAGACAAGTGGTTGAATCTACTAGAAAGGTATTTTTCTATCCATAACTTTTCAAATAGAGAAAAGATTACTTTTGCACTCCTCAAAGTCATTCCCCATGTCAAATATTGGTGGGAAAATTTCTGTGAGCAAAAGGAAATAGAGGAACCCTCATTATTTAAAGTTGTGTCTACTTAGGAATTCTTNTGACAACTTGTATACCAAATGGACCACATTGCGGCAAGAAAGAGACCAAGAAGTGACAAAGTTCACAAATATCTTCCATACCTTGCACACCAAGATGGGTATCAAATATTCAGAGTGACATTTGGTGCTCAAGTATCATGGTGCTCTGCATAGATACATCTAGTTTGAAATGGAATTTCTAGACATCTCATCGTTGGGCACAACCTACCGATATGCCATTAAAATCGAGCATAAGCTCAAACAAAAGATGCAACAATTTGGGCCTAGGAACCCCTCACAGGAAAAGACAAGAAGGTACAGCCCCAAACCATAGAACAAAGGACATAGCAAATATGGATAGTATCGGGACAACCAGTCCAAGACGCAAGCAAAGAAGGACACCGAAAAGACAAAGAAAGATATTGGGAAGTGGTGCGACTTCCATAAGATCCCTTGGTATAACACTTTTGATTTTTACTCAAAGCAGTCATTGGTGGCCAAAGTGAAAGCCTATGAATAAGATGTGGGTTCTAATTATGAGTCTAAATCAGAAACGAAAAGATGGATTATTGTTGTGGAACCCAGTGCCACTGTTTCTACCACCAATCTCTATCCTGGTGAACTAGACGAGCTAGAAGAAGGTGAGTGCCTCTTCCATTCATAGATGTGGGTAAAAGGAACCCTCCTACACTTCATCATTGATAGTGATAGCCAAAATAAGCTCATCTCAACAATGGTCATCAAGGGATTGGACTTTTTGACAATGCCACACCCACAAACCTGCACCATTGGATGGCTCCACCAAGGAAGCAATCTCTGTGTCAGCCAACAGCNCCAAAATAAGCTCATCTCAACAATGGTCATCAAGGGATTGGACTTTTTGACAATGCCACACCCACAAACCTGCACCATTGGATGGCTCCACCAAGGAAGCAATCTCTGTGTCAGCCAACAGTGTTGACTATCGTATGAAATCAAGCCCTTGAAAGAGAAGGTATTGTGTGATGTTTCTCCGCTCGAAGTTTGTAATGTTCTTTTGGGCCAACCTTATTTATGGAAAGGTAATGTTGTATGTGATTCTAGGCCTTCTAGTTTTATTATTACTTTGAATAAGAAATTGTACAGGATACACGAGGCAGTCCCTCCTAGTGTTATTTCCTTGATCTCTGCCAAGAAATGCAAAAAGGTCATCTCTCAGACTGATAATTTTTTCTTCTTCATGATTCTCTCTCAGAGTGAGCAAAAGATTGCAACCACATCCAGGGCCTCCATGACCAATCTCTCCAAACAGCAGAAGCAAGTGGATAAGGTCATGGAATAATGCTTAGATATATTCTCTTCTCCTACTGGGGTACCTCTGCATTGCCAGGTCAAGCATCCCATCGATATGATCCCAGGTGCACCGCTACCCAATGATCCAATATATCACCCCTCTCTGTTAGAAAATGAGAATATCAAGAGGTAGATCCAATAACTTCTCCACAAGGGAAACATATGTACCATCTCATTTCCTTGTGGGAGCCCAATCGTGTTGGTGCACAAGAAATATGGGACCTGGCGACTCTGCATTGATTACCGAGACCTGAATAAAATCACAGTCTGAAACGAGTACCCAATCCCCCGTATCAACGACCTCCTTGATCATTTCATGGGGGGCAAATAATTCAGTAAGATTGATCTGAATTCTGGCTACCACCGGGTCCCAATAGAATAGACAGATGTATGGAAGATCGCCTTCAAGTCAAAATAAGGTCTTTTTGAATAATTGGTCATGCCCTTTGGTTTTCCAAATGCTCCAACCACTTTTATGAGGATGATGGATGATATCCTACGACCTTTCACCAATAATTTTGTAGTGGTGTATCTCGATGACATACTAATCTACAACAAGACTTGGGCAGAACACTTGTAGCATATTCAATAGGTTATGCACACCCTGGGACATAAAAAACTATATGCAAATTTGGAAAAATGATCCTTAGGCATGGACATGGTCCATTACTTAGGATACATCATTGATAGGCATGGTGTCCATTTGGATCCAACCAAGATCCAGGTCATCCATGACTAGCTAGCCCCAACCACACTCACTGAACTTCAAAGCTTCTTGGGCATCACCAATTTCTATCACAGGTTCATGTTGGGATTCTCTCATATCGAATGGGACCTCAACCAAGTAACCAGAGGTGGCGGTAAGGAAAATATTTTCTAGGGCCTATCCCAACAACAAGCCTTTGATGAATTGAAGAAGCATTTTTACTCATCCCCAGTAATTTCATTACCGAACCTATAACATCCCTTTGATATCGAGACAGATTCTTTAGAATAAGTTGTGGGCATTGTTCTCACTCAAGACGACCACCCCATGGCATATCATAGTGAGACACTATCGGATATTTTCTATAAGTACCCTACTTACGAGAAATAAATGTACTCCATTGTGCAAGCCTGCTGCTAGTGGAGACATTACATTCTTGGGAAAGAGACAGTCATCCACACTTATCACAAGCCACTACAATTCATGTAGACCCAAGGAAAAATGCAGAATGACTACCATCAGAAGTGTTCCACATAATTATAGCAGTTCCACCTCAACATCATGTATAAAAATGAAGTACCATCCAAGTTTTTGATTTCCTCAGTCGACCTTCAGTCACGACACTCACCGTGGTGCTAGAGTCTTTCAGCCACAAGACCTCTGGATGGCCCCACCTCTACGTGATAGACCTTGACTTCTCCACCACCTACCAAATGTTGGGCGCCAACTCAGTGGTCACTAATTTCCATATTCAATATGGGTTGTTGTGTCATTTAATCCATCTCTATGTTCCATCAAGAAAGCGCATGGAGATGATTTGGGAATCTCACTACATTTAGGTGGCAAGACACTTTGGCTTCGAAAAGACAATGGTAGTGTTGCAGAAACATTTCTATTGGTTGAAACTTCGACATGATGTCTACAAGTATATCAGGTCTTGCACCACCTATGTTATTGCCAAACCGACCACTAAGAAACAGTGCCTATACACCCCTCCGCCTACTCTAGATAGGCCATGGGAATCCATCTTAATGGACTACATGTCAACCCTCCCATCCACCAAGAGGGGAAATGACTGTGGTTTTGCGGTTAATGATCACTTTTCCATGATGGCGATTCTATCCACCTGAAAGAAGAACATCACAGTAGAATCCACTACCAAGATATTATTTGAACAATTATGGGTACATTTTGGGAACCCACAAACCATTATCTCATACCATGACAGTCAGTTTCTCAACACATTCTGGTCTAGCCTCTGGTCACGGCTGGATACCAAGCTCACCAAATCCACTTCCTTCCACCCCAAGAAAGATGGCCAAACTGAGGTCATGAATCAAATGATCATACATATCTTGCACATCTACCATTCAAAACACCCCCACACATGGGATGAGAGTTTTCCCTATGTCTAGCATATCTACAACCGAGCCCTCCATAGATCAATTGGCCAAAACCCCTTTCAGGTGGGGTTGGGATTCCAACCATTGGGCCCCATGCATGTTGCACTACCCATGGTGACCACCTCGGTCGACTCATCCCTTGCTCCACTAGAAGCTAACAAACTCACCCGGTTCATTAAGAAGATCCATCACATCCACCAATAGGTTCAGGATATTCTACAAAAGTCTAATTCCAAGTACAAGCAACACCATGATCAACATTGGGTGCCACATAAGTTTCGGGTGGGAGACAAAGTTTGGTTGCACTTGCAGAAAGAATGCATTATAGGTCCCCATCATAATATTCTACCACTCCATTATGGGTCATACACCATCACCAAGCTTTTCAGTGAAAATGATTTTGAGCTCAACATTCCCCCTTTCCTTGGCCTGCAACCAGTCTTCAACATGGCTCTCCTTCGGCCATATTTCCCACCATTATTGGACACCTAAGAGATAGTACAGAAATTGAAATCAACAGAGCTCAACCCTAACTGCATGCAAGAGGAATCTAGTGATGATATTGTGGACACACACATCAAGGTCACTCGACAACAAAGGATCCATCTTTATCGAGTCATCAAAGTAGGGAAGCTCCTGCACCAAGGCAAGTGGCTCACCTGGGTCCAAATTCAGAAAAAAATTCCTCATTTGATGGGGGAACTCAACGCAATGTAGACCATTTATTCCTAAGGAGAGAGGATTGATCTATATGGATATCAGTGGCCATCCACCTTTTCCAACTCGCTCAAAACAATTTTCTGGCAATTTTGGGAATTTACTATTTTTAGCAGTTTTTAACTTCCAGGGCCATATTGAGGGCCTAAATGAATGTTTTTAGGGATATATATTCTCTATGAAATCCAAAGTCTCTAATTAAGCCCCAAAATGAATCTCCTCGATGATACCTTTCCAACGGGCTATTGTGCACCTAAAACGAAGATCGTATGCAAAAGTTACGATCCCAGGAAGTTGATGTACTAACTTACCCAAAGGAGGTCCACGTGACTTTAGGAGCTTCATCTCCTAGGGTTAGGTTTTTGTATGAATAGTGTTTGTGACATTCCTTTTTATTGAAAAAATTCCTTTAGAGCCTCATTGTAATCATCTTCTTGCGAATGAGCACAACCATCACATCTCTTCTCAGAGATAAGCCACCACCAATACAACAAGATTGTTTTCTGCTGTGTTGGAACTCAGTTCTAAACTTTTGATTTTTATATTCCTCATCTCATGAAAATACATATTTTCCAAAGAAAAGGTAAATTAGAAAATAACTTTTAAATTTTTAACCAAATTCATTTCTTGTTAATTAGTAATAAGGCGTGCATGATATCCGTCATTGATGAGTATTCCCTTTTTGATCGAATGACCCTAATACCTTAGGAGTTTTGGTGCCGCCTGAATTTTAAAGAATCAAATCCATAACGACCACTTTGGAGCTCCAAGCTTCGGGTATTTCAACCAGTCTTAACAATAATAACCCCGAATCCCCGAAACCCGAAGGAGTCCACTCACAAATTTTCATAAACCTTTTAAAAGACGCAAGTTGTAGGACACGTGTATCTTTTAATCCTTCCCTGATTTGACACGTAGAACCCACTTTTGACACTTTTTATTTAAGATTCATACGATTCCAAGTAAGATGTGGCACGCCCCTTTTCTTGACACATCATCTAGAATGATTTCAGCTAACACGTCACTACAGAATATGATCCTTCGGAAATTTAACAAAGGATGAATTCATGAATCCCCAAAGTGTCAAAATGTTGAGGTGTTAAACCTTAATTAATTAATTTAATCATGGTCAAAAGGTAATTAATGACTTCGCAGTTCAGAGTTCATATGTGTATCATGTATCGTATCCTAAAATATATGAAGTTTGAATTTCCGAAATACTTAAAATTGAGTATGATTAATTAAATCTTAAGATCGATTACCGAATAATTAATCACTTCGTTGTTTCAAGTTTTGGGAATTTCCTCTTGAGATACATTTAAAGTTCCCGAAGTCCAAACTCCTGAAACACTCAAAATTGACACACCTTTTGAAACATGATTAATTAAGGTTTTAAAAGTGATTATCTAGGGATTAAACTTCGCAGATAACATAGTTACCAACTTAATGAGAGTTGTGACCTCAAAACGAGAACTCTAGCCCAAAAAACCCATATTTTTCCAAAAGAAACATGAAAATCAATCCCCAAATCAAAAAGTGGTGCTATCGATAGCACCATTTTTTCAAACGGGGTCAAAATTACAACATTTTTCAAACATGGCCTTCAAAACTCATACAATAGCTCATAAAAATCTTCAAAATGACACCTAAATAAAAAAATGATGTTATCGTTTTTTTTTCTTTTTTTTCAAAACAGTAAATTTATAGATATTTTGAAATAGTATTTTTAGTAGTCGGTACCATTAAAACAAAAACCTCAAAATCAACTATCAAATTGAAATGTACTGCTACCGATAGAACCCATTTTAAATTTGAGGTATTAAAATGACATTTTTTTTAAAGTGGTAATCAACATCATCAAATCAACCCTTAAATGTTTACTTTTTAAATCTTAGTTTATCACTCCAAACACAACATAATGCATAATACCATGAAAACAATACATTTAAAAATATATA
>JASDQU010370472.1:9072-27135 GCA_032191745.1 Picea mariana | reverse complement strand
AAAAACTAATCTGAAATGTAGTTGTCCAACTCGAGTATTAGCAAAGGTGTAAGTGTTGTGATTCTATGGGGAGATATCGGGCATCACCCCAGCCCCCCCACGGGCAAGGGCCAGGTCCCATGGCGCCCATGGGACCTCGCCCTTGCCTGCACGGAGGCTGGGTCGATGCCCGACATTGGCCCCCGACCTTCCCACTGACAGATAGCTTGCGTCCAGTCAACTTAAAATGTAAAACCCTTAAAATAATGAGCAAATTTTAAAATATAAAATAAAAGAATACTTTTTATGCTTAATATTGTTATATTATTAAGTTTTTGTTTTAAATTTTAATTAATTTTTCTTTTTTAATAAAAAATTGATTTTTTTTTTATAATTTTATGTTTTTTTAAGGTTTTTATTTTTATTTTTATTTTTTTAAAATTTTGTATTAAATTTCTTAATTTTAGATGTTTAAATTTGTTTTTTTATATGGTTTTATTTTTTATTTTGTTTTTGTTAATTTTTCTAAAGATTTTGGACGATAATTGTTTTTTTAAATTTCTCATTCAAGTTTGGTTTATATATTTTTGCTTTTTTTTTTGTTTTTTTTCCCCTTTATTTTTAAAGATTTTTTTTGATTTGGTAATTATATAAATTTTCTTTTAATTTTTTTTTTTTTTTAATTTCAATTCTTTTATTTTTCTTAGTTTTTTTTTAGTTTTAATTTATAAAAAGAATTCAATTATATTTTTTTGCTAAATGTTTAAAAATAATGTTATTTAACTAAAATGATTTTCTATCTATTAAAGTAAAGGTAAAAAATGTGTTAAAAATGATATTTTCTACTATATTTAAAAAAGTATGGAACAATAAATTAATTAAGGAGACAAAAAATCGTATTTTCAAAAATGTAAATGGTAAAAAATATTTTAAGATTGAAAAAAGAAAGAAAAATGACTAAAAACATTGTTGATAAAATAATAATAATAATAATAATAATAAAATGAAAAAAACAAGCATTTAAAAAACAAAGTGGAAACAATATGTATGAGAACAATTAAAATATCAAAAAAACACCTAAAAATAGAAGGGGGTGCTACCGGTAGAACCATTTTTAAAAACAGGGTAAAAAACTTGACCCCTTGAAAAATGAGAACTCTGTAGACTTTTTTTTAAGTTGGTAACTATGCTAGATTCAGGATTCGAGAAATTCTCACTCTGTCTCATCTAAAACTCCTGAACACGAACCGCCGAATATTAATGGCATTTATGACTAATTAATGGTAATGACTCAAACACAGATTGTGGATCGGCAGGTATACTTTTCCATTAAGGTTAATAAATTTTTCATCCGTGAAACTATACGAAAACCAATGTATCTGATTTGAATAAAAGCACTTGAATTTTGAATTCATTTTCACCTTTCACAATTAGCAGGATTTTATCAGTTTGAAAAGATCATGGATTTTCTCTACAACAGGTAACCTCACTCAATTTCATAGATATCATGGCACCATGAAAAATGATGAAGAATCCTGATGCGGTTGGCGAGGATTTAAATCCAAACGTAGATGTTCTAGAAGACACCATGCTGCGAGCCATAGACACTGTTAAATCTTGGACGCAGGTGTTCGAGGTTCTGGAAAAAGAAATCATAAACTGTCCAGAGGATTCCAATGATGAATAAGACGATTCTTATGCACCTAAACTCATACATATAGCATAGTCCAAACTACACAAAATAGCAGCACGGTCGAGACTCATGTCGTATAAAGACATGATAAGTTGGGCCTTGGAAAACATCGACGTCCAGACTAGTATCATCATCAACCATAAGAAGGTTGTCGTTGGTTCTTTCTGACCAGAACACCTCAAAGTAATGTATAAGTTATCTCCCAATCCTAAATATACTTACATTGTTGCATTTATTTTGGAGTTCAAGCAAAAGGAATGCATCCAATACGATAAGAGTTGTCCTGATATAATCAGATCCTGGTAGGCACACCCAAAGAAGTCCATGGCTGACGCTCATGGTATGTATTCCACAACATCGTTGGACACTCACATGATTTATGTAGCCATGATGCTCTATAGTTTGTTTGGGAAGAAGAGCCCTACTCATTTCCCAGTGGAATGGGTATCTATCATGCACAAGGTGGACGAGGGATACACTTTTAATTGGGCCAAAATTTTGTCAGATAATTTGGCCAAAGGAATTATTGAATACAAAATGGGGAAAACAAAGGGGCAACCCGCCCCTTTATATATGTCTATGTACGTCATGGACACCATCTATTTCATGACACCTTTCCCATTGATGAATTGGAGCTGGAATTCAACCAGTGCAGAACCTATTCACTTCTACCATTCCAAGTTGTGGGATGAAAGAGCTAATGATTTATTTTATGAAATATTCCATAATATTGTGATTCCTATTCACATAGCCCTTTATGGCCACCCACCTCCTCGAATTTTAGATCGGATTGTGGGGAATCTGGGAAAGCTAGAAGATTGGTTAATTGAGGAGAAATTATCCTTTATCAAAGTTTTTGGGTGCTTTGTTCCTCCCCATGCTCTCCCGCAATTTTTACCGGAATGAATGGTACGTAGAGAAGTGGCCTACCATACCGAAACATGAGGCATCAAAAAGGATCTCAAGGCATCACAGAAAAAGGTATGGCCAACTTTCCCTATCCAAGTCGGCATGTTTTCACTATTGGATTTCGGTCACTCCAAAGTGGAGGTCGCAGCTCTGGAAGGTGTCAAATTGGTGGACATCGAATTCAAAAGGCACAACCCACACAAGATTGTAGAAAACCACCTGGCCCAATTCAACATGAGGCGGTATGTGCATGAAAACTCCCTGTATGACAAAATATTCAGGGGAGTTAGATCCTACAAAGAGGTGCAGGACATATTTCAAACCCTGCCTCTAGAACAATAACCAGGTTTTATCAGTTTCCAAAGGCATAGGCAGAATAGTCTGCCAAAGGTCCTACAAGGAGAGTTGATAGACACTCCTCTTGCACAAGAATCTATTCCTATAGGCTCTGAACCATAGAACTCTGGTAAACACGGGGTTGAGGAGACCTCGAAGAGCTCCGAGGTTTTGACACAGGAATTAGAAGCCTCATTATCAGGATAGCTAAGCCCTTAGGTGCTAGAACAAATCAAATATTACATGAAGCGAGGACATGATATATGACCTTCGATGCCAGCCACCCCCACTGGTACCCTGAATACAACAGAGCAACAACAATCTACTTATATTTCTACTCCCATTACATCGCTTACTCCTCTACAATCTAGTTTTAGAAATCCTAGTTCCAGAATTATTTTGGTAAGCGATCTTAACCCCATCTCACCCGAAGAGATGCCTCCTTCAGATTTCTTCTTTAGTAAGAAAAGGAAGGCCATCGTGAAAAAGGAATCACACCATAAGGATGGAATGATAACCAAAAGGAAGAGAATAATATATGATGGGAATGATAGGGATGATACATAATTCGCAAAAGAAGTTTCAGGTTCGTTAGGTGCTTTTTCCACAACTAATCAATGGTCTGTGGACAATTTGGCTGAACAACTGTGACATAAGTGTGTGTTGGTAGAAAAGTTACAAAAGCAAATATACACCGCTGAATAGACTTCTCGGGACAGAATAAGTCAAGATTTGAAGCATATTATAGCTAATGATCGACAATAAATTCAACATCTCCGGGCCAATCTTGATGACCTCCATCATAGTTCACAAATAAACCAGGGCCTAATCACTCAATGTGATGAATTTATAAGACAACTGCAAGCTATATTGAAGGTGACTGAAGGTACCTTGATAGACATTCCGACCTTCCAAATTCAAGTGTTGGAAATAAACAAAAAACTGGAAATGGCCCAACAAGATATTTTTATGAAGGTTGATGTCATCCAGAAGTGTTATCAGGAAGTAGACCTTGCTATGAAGGATATCTATATTAAGGAAAGAGAAGCTCCCTCATACCGAGATAAGTTTCAAGAAGCCATCATATTGGCACAAAAAGATAATTTCCCTAATTTTCCTTGGCTTTCCCCTTCTGAAAAAATAAGAGGTGATATGGCCCTCAAGGTGTGGGAAACGAATTTGGCAGAGAGAAAGATATTAGTCAGGGAGGTAATGGAATCTTTCCAAGAAGTGTTATCATCATTAGACAAGAGACTAATTGATTTTGAGGGAAGTAGTATCGCGGAGGCCTTGGGGAAAATCGATATTGAAATGAACCAGCAAAACTCCAGAAAGAGAAAAGAGGAAACTCCGGAAGCCATTCAGGAAATGAGCCAGATTGATCTTCTTAAAATAAATAAATGTCTAGTGAACCCAAGTTCACAGTTCCTTAGCTTAAGAAGTGAAAAGAATCCAATAAAGGCTACCTCAAGTAGAAAAGAAATTATACACTTTCTAGGTGAATGAAACAATTGAGCCATCAAGATTGGTGGTGGAATTTTTAGATAGATGCAACCAATGCATTGAACATGGAAAAGAAATCATAGTTGGGGGCAGATAAGAAAGTGTCATTGAATTACTGAACATAATTGGAGGGACAGATGGCAACAAAACTACAACGGCTCGGACATTATGTCGAATCATTAAGAAGACCAGACGACAGATGTGTCTAGCCTAAAGGAATGAGGAAAATAAGTGTTTCTTCTGGCAGACGAAGAGATAGAGGGGAATACTAGCAAAGCTCATCAGATTCTACACATTGTTGTCTTATTTCAAATATTTGTTATTTTTATTATAATAAGTCCAACCGTTTTGAGTTGTGATAGTTTTGTATAAATACATAGATTCAAGATCTATTAATGGTTTCTTCTTCCTAGATGTAATAGAGAAACCACTCATTTTGAGTATTAATACAAGTGCACATAGGGATTCCAAATTTTGTTCAATTTGAGTTATGTGTTTCTTCTATATTTCCATATCTCTGCATTTTCCTATGTAATTCCTTGATGAGTGATTGGTTGCAATTTAGTATCACAACTATTGTAATCACATTATACCAGTAATTCATTAAGTAAGAAGTTTTTCCTCTATATTTTCTATAAGTAATACAAGACTTGCAAGCTATTTGAATTACTATATCTCATATCTTGTTCAAGGGTTCATTCTTTACTTTCTTCTACTACAAACAAGGTCAGACTCATCTTCCATCGATGCCTATCTTTGTATAATGGTTTTGTAAGTTTCTCTCACATCATTTGATATTATAATTGTGACTCAGACAATGAAATATGACCTTTGTACTGTCCTATTATTAATTTCATTTAAGGATTTTTTATTATATAAATAAAGGTAGAAAAAGATCTCTTTAAAAACATTCTTTTTAAACATTCTTGATGTCTGAAATTACTCTTTGATCCTTAAGTTTATTAATTTCATTTAAGGATTTTTTCTTATATAAATAAAGGTAGAAAAAGATCTCTTTAAAAACATTCTTTTTAAACATTCTTGATGTCTGAAATTACTCTTTGATCCTTAAGTTTAATCTCAGGAACAACATCTTTTTGGCACTGTTGTTGGGGAGGGAGAAACGGAGTTATTTTTCCCTGGGAAAATGACAAGGTAAATTTCTATCTTTGATAGTGAATAGATATTGAATACACAAGGATTATTTTTATCTTTCACTTGGTGACTCCACCATAGATAAAGCTGGCATTCAGTCGAAAGAATACTAGAAAAAATCCAGATGATAAGTAGACCACACCAGTGTTAGATCCTGAAAAGTTGTTTAAACCAAAGGGATACCTCAAATCGACTGTTGCATCAGTAGGTGAAGTATATCAACCCAAAGCTACATAGGTTAATTCTAAGGTTCATATTGAAGAACTAAATGCTAAATAATTTTCTAAACAAATTCATTTTGCAGAGACATCAACTAGTAAACATCAGGCTAAGCTTGAGAATCCAAAGGTATTTGTTCATGAGATAAAAGTTGAGGTTGACATGAATGGTACTCCTACAAGTAAAAAAAAAATATCACTTTCGATACCTACTATCATTGACACACTGAAATTTCCACCCTTGCCTAAAATAAAGGTTTCAGTTTCCTGAAACTATGAAGAGTATATTTTATGCCCTGATTGACCCCCTATCGGTTCTCCTATATATAAATCTTGTAAGTCTGAGGAAACCAACCCACATTTCCATTTTCTTCCTCTCCTAGATTTTTCATCTCCTAACAACCTTTTTTCGGAACTTCCTTCGCTACATCCCGAAGTAGTTGAAAGGTCACCACTTCCGTCCCTCAATTTTTTTGAAAATCCCCTTTTCAGTTCTTGAAATTCATTTCCTAGACTTCCAATGGATGTTGTTGTAGGAGGTGGCACTAGAGGTGGTGGCACTGGAGGTGGAGTACCAAGTGGAAAAGGTAAAGGACAAGCTCTGCGTCCTAAAATAGTTTCCAATGTAGCTACCAAATATTATCCCTTGGTCTTCCCTGTCACCCTTCATGATCTGCCTGAAAACTATATGAAAAAACTACCAAAATTCATGGGAGAAGGAGATTTAACCGCAACCGAACACATAGAATTTTTTGACCAGTTTGTTGATATCCTTGGCATCAAACATGAAGATGTTTACTCAAGGATATTAGTACAAAAATTTGAAGGACAAATGAGAACCTAGTTCTGAGGACTCCCAGTAGGTTCCATATAGTCATATAATGATCTAGAAAATGCCTTCCTAAGAAAATGGGGAGAGAAGAAGGACCATCTCTATTATTTGACCTAATTCAAGGATTTAAGAAAAAAGAGTTATGAATCAATCCTCAAATTTACTCAAAGATTCAACAAACTATACAAAAAAATCCCATCCAAAGTCAAACCCTCTCAACCTACTGCAAAAGTAACTTTTGTTGGGGCTTTTGAACCTGACTTTGCTCTCCTCTTAAGAGAAATAAGATCGGCCACTTTTTCAGGAATGCAAGACGGTGCCATAGAAATTGAATCTAATATGATGGCATTTGGGAAATTAAAAAATAAGGTTGAAACGGTAACCAAAGAACCTAGACATTTCAAAGAACAAGACAGACCCTTTGGATCTGGCAAGTCTGCAAAAGAAAAGATGGATGAGATGTCCAAAATAATCAAAGATTTATCAAACAAAATATCCAAAATGGAGCTAGATCAAGCCAAATATGATACTTACGTTAGAAATCAGTTCAAGAGAAACCCTAACCCTTAGATGCAATAGAGACAAATAAAAAATGAAGATCAAAAGATCCAAGCCCCATTTAAAACTGAAAATTTTACGTAGAGAGATGATATGCACAATTATGTGGAGTTAGAAGAAGATCTGAACAACCTTAGTGACGATGATCTCAAGCCACATTTAACCAGACAGGATTATGATATGTCTTTAGTTCTAGAGTTCATGTTTAATAATGAGGAAAGTATTAATAATCTGGGAGACTCTACCTATGAAGGACTCACCAACTCAATAATGGTCGAACTCCAACAAAAGTATAATTTAAGGCCCAGAGAAAAAAATTCTACGAATGATCCACCGAAAAATATATTTTTATGAAGTAAAATGAATGAGGTAGTAGTTACTAAAATTCCAATTAAAACATAAGCTGCCTGGACAAAACAGTTGAAACAAGAGCAACGCAAACTAAAAAAATGGAAAATACAGAAGCAAAAGTTTCAATTAGAGGAATCGAAAAAACAATTGGAGGTTTAAGTTTAGAAAATGAACTTAATAAAATTAAAATCCCCATGCCTCTGGTTGAGCCTACGAAAAATCCTATTTATAGAAAGAAAATTGCTAAGATGATAATTTTTTCTTATGTTGAATGTCATGCAAATGTTATTAATCTACAATATGAAAGACCCAAGATCATGTTTGGTCCACACATCGAAAACACCAAGGACTCTGTTGCTCCATTTTATATTATGCTAACTATGAATGGCCTTTTACTTCACAACTGCATGTTAGATTTTGGGGCCTCTCATAATTTAATGCCTAAAATTATCAAGTGAGAAATTGGGCCTAAAAATTACTAGACCTTATCAAGACATGTACTCGTTTTATTCCAGAAAAGTTAAGTGTCTTGGCATGATCAAATATTTGGTAGTAAATATTGCAGCGATGTCTGTAAAAAGTATCCTTATGGATGGAGTCGTTGTTGACGTCCCTTCAAAGTACGACATGCTTCTATCCAAGTCTTGGGGTGCCAAATTAGGAGAATCACTTCAGCTGGACATGACTTATGCTACGATCCCGATTTTCAGTGGACAATTCACACGACTGTACAGAGAAAATATATTGGCGTATACAGTAAGTGACCCTCAAAATCCAAATAATTAACTAGTCTATGTTGCTAATCAAGACTTAGGAAATTGTATTTTATCGATAGATGACAATTTCGAAGAATGTATAAAAGAAGAAAATAAAAAAGTAGAAAAAACAAAGAAAATGTAAATAGTAAAGAAGGAATCTGGAAAATGTTTTTTGATGGTGCTTCATCCTGTGAAGGAGCAGGGGCTAGGGTATTATTTTTATCTCCAGGAGATGAGTACGCTATCCCCTTCTCATATAGATTATAGTGCGATATTGATTATACAAATAATGTCTGTGAATATGAAGCTCTAGTCTTAGGATTTGAAGCTGCCATAAAGTTAAAAATTGAACATATGATAGTTTATGGTGACGCAGAGCTCATCGTGAAACAAATAAAACAACAGTATCAAGCCAACCATCCAAGGATGAGGTCATACAAAAATTGCGCCTAGGATTTGATAGAGAATTTATTCTCTTCCTTTAACATTCACTCCATCTTGAGAATGGAAAATCAGTAGGCCGATTCTTTAGCCAAAGTTGTTGTGACCTTTGTACCACCTATTGTCTTAAAACTGAAATATCACATTGAGATGAGACACAAACCTTTGATTCTGAACAACGTCCAACACTGGAAAGTGTTCTAGGATGATGAACAAATTAAACAATTTCTGGAAATGATTGATGAGTTCTCTGAAACACACATAGATCAAGAAAACCAACATTATCCCACTTGGATTATGCAAGAAGGTGAAGACCCCAAAAAATTCCAGGATGAGAATGCAAACCATCGCATGCTCGTGCTTAAGAACAATCAGATCCCCAGAGGTTTGATCCCTTTAGAGAGATTATTTGACCAAGATGATATACCCTTAAATTTTACCTTACGACCTCATCTCGAGGAAGTTGAAGATTCTAATGTGGGAACCAATGAAGATCCAAAAATGGTCAAGATATCAAAGTACTTCCTAATCCAAATAAAAAGTAAGTACTCCAAGTTTCTTAGACAATACAAGGAATTTTTTTCTTGGTCCTATGATGATCTCTAAACTTATGATACCTCTATCATTGAACATAAGATTCCATTAAAACACAGTATCAAACCTTTCAGGTAGAATCTTAGACATATAAACCCTATCCTCCTGCCAATGATAGAAACGGAAGTCAAGAAGCTTCTCGATGCAAATATTATCATTCCACTCAGGTATTCGGAATGGGTAGAAAATTTGGTACCCGTCAGAAAGAAAAATGGAAAAATAAGGCTTTGTGTATATTTCATAAACTTAAATCGGTCATCCCTAAAAGATAAGTACCCATTACCAAAAATGGATCATGTTCTAGAAAAAGTAGTTGGAGCTAAGAAAGTGTCCATGATTGATGGTTTTTCCGGATACAATCAAATTTTTGTCCATGATGATGACAAAGAAAAGAATGTGTTTACCACTCTGTGGGGAAATTTCATGTACGATAAAATTCTGTTTGGTTTGATGAATGCAGGGGATAATTTTCAAAGAGCAATGGAAATCACATTTGTCAGTGAGAAAGAAATTTTTTTTGCTATTTATCTTGATGATTTGATGATTTTTTCTAACTCTGATGCAAAACACCTGCAACACCTCAGGAAGACCTTTGAAAAATGCAAAAAGTTTGGTTTGTCTCTTAGTCCTAAGAAATAACACTTCACTATGAAACAAGGTAATATATTGGGTCATATAGTGTCAAAAGAAGGAATCAAGGTCGGCCCTAAGCGAGTCAAGGCTATAGACACAATTAATATTCCTAGGAACAGGAAAGAAATTCAATCGTTTTTACGAAAGATCAAATTTTTAAGAAGATTTGTTCCCAATTTTGTTGAATTAATTAAATTGATTATAGATATGTTCAAGAAGGACATCGAAGTGAAATGGACCGTCGAAGATAAAGCATCATTCGACCCAGTCAAGAAATCTATAGGCGAAGCACCAATGTTAGCTAGTCTAGACTATACTAAGGAATTATTGATCTTCTCTTTCACTTCTGAACATATTATCGCAGCATTGATCTTGCAAAAGAATGAAGAAGGTTTTGAGGAGTCGATAGTCATTTTCAGTAAAAGTCTCAGGGATGCAGAATTAAAATATGATATACTTGAAAAACAATCTTACGAAATGGTGAAAGCTCTCAAAGATTTCAGGACATATGTGTTGCATTCCAAAATAATCACTTACGTGCCAACAAGCATTGTCAAAGACATCTTCATGCAACCAAACAGTGATGGAAAGAGAGGTCGATGGTTAGCTAAAATTTAGGAGTTTGATCTAGAAGTAAAGATGACCAAACTACTCAAAGGTCAAGGCCTAACGAAATTGTTAGCCGAATTGAATTTCATGGCGCTTGAGATAAATCACCTGGAATCAAACGAATATCTCCTGGATATAGAGGATCTTGATGGTCAAACACCTACAATTTAGATTAAATATAAATTTTCTTCCTCTGTTTGGTATTGTGATATTTTTTTATATCTCCTTATCCTTCAGTGCCCGAAAGACATGACTTCGTCCAAAGCGAGAACTTTGAAGCTACACGTAGTCAAATATTGTATTATTGATGGCTAGCTGTACTAGAAATATCCTCTAGATTTCTTGTTATGTTTCTTAACAGAACCTAAAACAGAGTGTCATAAATGAATTTCATGAAGGTGTGTGTGGAGGACACCACGCCTGGAGGGAAACAACCTACAAGATTTTAAGAGCTGGATATTATTGCCCAAAGTTATTTACTAACGTGAATGCCAAGGTCAGAGCCTACAACTCTTGCCAATTGTTCTATGGTAAGAAAAAGATACCTGCACTACCTTTAATCCCAGTCAAAGCAGAAGCTCTTTTTCAACAACGGGGTATGGACTTCATTGGATAAATCCATCCACAGTCAGGTGCCCAACATAAATGGATTTTAACCGCTACTGATTACTTCAGGAAATTGGTCAAAGCCATTCCAACTAAGAATTTCATGGATTCAGTAGTAATAAAGTTCTTGGAAGAGAACATCCTATCAAGATTTGGTTGTCCTTGGAAAATAGTCACTGCCAACGCCCAAGATTTCAAATCTATGGCAATGGTTAGTTTCTTCCAAAAATGCAACATTGTGTTAGGACATTCTATAGCCTATTATCCTCAGGGTAGTGGGTTGGCCGAATCATCCAAAAAGAGCCTGATGACTATAATAAAAAAAGTGTTGACATAAAATAAGAATGCTTGGCATGTTCACCTGAAGTACACCTTATGGGAGAATCAAATAAACACCAAGAAATCAATAGGTATGTCCCCTTTTAAAATGGTTTATGGTAATGATGTTTTCCTTCCTAACAATATCACTCTTCCTATGATGAATCTCTAGCAGGATGGAAATGAAGAGCCAAATGACGTTACAAGAAGGATAAATCAAATAATCGAAGTCCAGCAAAATAGGGCCGAAATAGATGACAAACTTCAAAAGTACCAAGATAATATGAAGGCCCTATTCAATAAAAAAGAAAAAGATAGGGAGTTTCTCCCTGGAGATTTAGTTTTGAAGTGGGACTCTTGGAAATAGGATGCAGGGAAACATGGCAAGCTCAACCATCTCTGGTTCAGACCATTCCAGATTGCAGCTGTTGCGGGGAAAAAATCCTTCTTACTGGAAACCCTCGATGAAAAAAAATTTGACGCTCCTATCAACAGGCGTTACCTAAAACATTTTATGGAATAATCATATTCTAGGTTCCCAGTGTATATACCAGTTTTGGTTTGAAATTTTATTATTCTTTTGTAAATTATCCAAATTTTTACTTTCACTGTAAATAAGACAAGTTTACTTGGTATCATAAAAACAAAAATATAAAAACATGTACCACATATCATTTCTATTTTTGTGGAAGTTTCTGACATTTCCAATGTTTGTTCCTGTGCAAAATACTTACTGTCAGTTGAGAGATAAGGATGTATCGGAATACAACACTCAATTTTCAAAACATTTTCTTTCTCTCAAAACATGTGATAAATTAATGATTTACTTGATTGAAAATACAAAGGAAATCTGAGGTATGAACTCCTATTTCGTTAGTTCAAGCTAAAATTTTAAAGAAATATTATCAGATATAAAGGAGGTTCCACTCTTATAGATATCATCACCTGATCAAAGATCAGAAAGGTATGAATATTACAGATTAATTCTGAAGCCTTATCTGAATAAAATAAAAATAAAAAGGGCCAGAAGGGATGTTCGAAAATCCATAAACAAACTTGTGTCAAATTGAGATCCTTTTGTGTCCAACCCTTTGAATCATCACTCTGTTTGGTTATGTCTATCCTTGATATTTTATTTTTTCTGAATTTCGCTATCCTTTTCTTGGTCTTTCTAGGAAGAAATAATTTTACCTTGACTATGAAAACTTTAAAACATATCTTCAAAATGAGATTAGGCAAAAATATTTATCATTGCTTTGATTTTAATTGAAAGAAAGTATGTCTAGGATAATCCTGATAACTTTATCTCTTCTGTTAGATTTTTAACTGATTAATTTTCTTAAGGTCAATCCTTGAAAAATCAAAATTCCCATAAAATCTTCCCTATAGGTGAAGGTGTATTGAAGATCAGGAGAGAATTAATGCAGAGTACACTAAAATATTGTTGACAGACCTTCGTTGTTAAATTTTAAGGAGATATTATCCCTTGTATGATACATATAGATTGATTTTCCCCACTTCAAAAATATTAAAATATAAGACAGATGGTGAAAGGAAATTCATAAAATGATTTCCCCCATCTAGTCCAAGTCAAATGGTGAAAGGAAATTCATAAACTGATTGCCCCCATTTTGTCCAAAGAGATGATGAAAGGAAATTCATGTACTGAATTCCCTCGTCTTTATCAAATTCAAAAGTGCTAAATGAAGTGGTGAAAGGAAATTCAATGGGAGATGTAGATAACTTCACTAGGGTACTGAACAGGCTTGTTGGAAGTGAAGAAATATCTATGATATCTGTAGGGTTTTCATACACGTATATATAACATACTTTGATATCTAGTTCTCTTTCTGGTAATATTTACATTATAAAAAAACAAGGGACTCCCTAAATAAATTGTTATATTTACTTAACCTTGATGCGAATGAAATCGACCAAAGTCTGATATTTTAGTTAAAGTCATTTTGATTATCTTAAACAGATCCAAATTCGGTTTTAGGAAAGGAAAATATTATATATCCTAACATGAAGTTCTATCCTAAGGTGTGTTTTGAATGTTTTCTGAGATTCGTTTGAAGTTAATTTTTCTGTGATTAGTTCCTAAAAGGTATTTCCCATAAATGCAATAATGACTCCATTTACCCAATAAAGGCACTCGGTCTACTATTCTTCCGCGCCTCACAGGGAGGCGCAATCCCTAGATGGAGCTTATCTTGGAACACAATTCTAAACTTTTGAGTTTTATATTCCTCATCTCATGAAAATATATATTTCCCAAAGAAAAGGTAACTTAGAAAATAACTTTCAAATTTTAAACCAAATTCATTTCTTGTTAATTAGTAATAAGGCGCGCATGATATCCATCGTTGATGAGTTTTCCCTTTTTGATCGAATGACCCTAATACCTTCAGAGTTTTGTAGTCGCCTAAATTTTAAAGAGTCAAATCTGTAACGACCATTTCATAACTCCACGCTTGAGGTATTTCAACCAATCTTAACAATAAAAACCCTGAAGCCTCAAACCCCGAAGGAGTCCACTCACAAATTTTCATAAGCCTTTTAAAATATGAAAGTTGTAGGACACGTGTATCTTTTGATCCTTCCTTGAGTTGACATGTGGCACCCACTTTTGACACTTTCTCTTGAAGATTCATATGATTCCAAGTAAGACGTGGCACCCCCCTTTTCTTGACACGTCATCTAGAATGACGTCATATAACATGTCGCTACAGAAGATGATCCTTTAGGAATTTAACAAAGGATGAATTCAAGGTTCCCCGAAATGTCAAAATGATGAGGTTTTAAACCTTAATTAATTAATTTAATCATGGTCAAAATATAATTAATGACTTCACAGTTCAGAGTTCGGATGTTTATCCTGTATCGTATCCTAAAATATTCGAAGTCTGAATTTATGAAATACTTAAAATTGAGTATGATTAATTAAATATTAAGATCGATTACCAGATAATTAATCACTTTGCAGTTTCATGTTTTAGGAATTTCCTCTCGAGATACATTTAAGGTTCTCGAAGTCCGAACTCCTGAAACACTCAAAATTGACACACCTTTTTAAACATGATTGATTAAGTTTTTAAAAGAAATTATCCAGGGATTAACCTTCGCAAATTTTGGATTCAGTAAATTCTCTCTGTCTCATCTAAAACTACCTAACACTAACCATCGAATATTAATTCCATTTATGACCAATTAACGGTAATGACTCAAACACGGATTGTGGATCGCCAGGTAGACTTTTCCATTAAATTCAACAAATTTTTCGTCAGTGAAACTATAAGAAAACCAATGTATCTGATTTGAATAAAAGCACTTGGATTTCAAATTCATTTTCACCTTCCACAATTAGCAAGATTTTATCAATTTAAAAATATCATGGATTTTCTCTGCAACATGTAACCTCACTCAATTTCATAGATATCATGGAACCATCGAAAATGATGAAGAACTCTGATGCGACTGGCGAGAATTTAAATCCAAATGCAGACGTTCTGTCGAAAACCACACCGCAAGTCATAGACACTGTTAAATATTGGACACAGATGTTCGAGGTTCTGGAACAAAAAATCATAAACTATCTAGAGGATTCTAGTGATGAAGAAGACGATTCTTATGAAGCTAAACTCAGACATATAGTGTAGTTGGAACTACACAAAATAACAACATGGCCTAGACTCATGCCATATAACAACATGATAAGTTGGGCCTTGCAAAACATTGACATCCAGACCAGGAGAATAATCAACTATCAAAAGGTTTTTGTTGATTCTTTCCAACTGAAACACCTCGAAGTAATGTATAAGCTATCTCCCAATCCTAAATATACTTACAATGTTGCATTTATTTTGGAGTTCGAGAAAAAGGAATGCATACAATACGATAAGAGTTGTCCCGATATAATCAGATCCTAGTGGTGGCACCCAGAGAAGTTCAGGGATGATGCTCATGGTATGTATTACACAGCGTCATTGGAAGCTCACATTATTTACGTAGCCATGATGATTCGTAGGTTGTTTTAGGAAGAAGATCCATACTCATTTCCTGGTGGAATGGGTATCTATCATGCATGAGATGGCTAAGGGATACACTTTAATTGGGCCAAAATGTTGTCAGATAATTTGTCCAAAGGAATTACTGAATAAAAAATGGAGAAAACAAAGGGGAAACCCACCCCTTTCTATATGTCTTCTTATGTCGTGGACACCATCTATTTCATGACACCTTTCCTGTTGATGAATTGGATATGGAACCCAACCAATGAAGAACACATTCACTTCTACTATTCTAAGATGTAGGAGTAAAGATCCAATTATTTATTTTATGAAATCTGACACAATGTTGTGATCCCTATTCACATAGCCCTGTATGGCCACCCACCTCCTCAAATTTCTGATTGGATTATGGGGAATCTGGGTAAGCTAGAAGATTGGTTCATTTAGGAGAACTGATCCTATATCATATTTTTTGGGTGCTCTGTCCCTCCCCATGCTCTCCCATGATTTTTACCGGATTGACTGGTATGCAGAGAAGTGGCCTACCAGATAGTAACATGAGGCATCAACAAGGAGTTGAAGGAAACACAAAAAAAGGTATGGCAAACTTTCCCTATCCAAGCCATCATGTTTTTACTATTGGATTTTTGTCACTCCAAAGTGGAGGCTGCGGCTTTGGAAGGTGTCAAATTGGTGGACATAGAATTCAAAAGGAACGACCCACACAAGATTGTGGAAAACCACCTGGCCCAATTCAACATAAGGCAGTATGTGCATGAAAACTCCCTGTATGACGAAATATTCAGGGGAGTTAGATCCTATGAATAGGTGCAAGAGAGATTTCAAACCCTTCCTGCAGACCAACAAGTAGGTTTTATCAGTTTCCAAAGGCACAAGAAAAACAATCTGCCAAAGGTACTACAAGGAGAGTCAATATCCACTCCTCCTACACATGAATCTATGCCTACATGTTATGAACCATGGCACTCTGGTAAAAAAAGGGTTAAGGAGACCCCGAAGAGATCCAAGGTTTCGACATGGGAATTAGAAGCCTCATTATCAGGACAGCTAAGCCCCCATGCGGTTGAACAAATCAAAGCTTACATGAAGTGAGGACCTGATATATCACCTTCGATGCCAGCCACCCCCACTAGTACCTTGAATACAACATAGAAGCAACAATATACTTAGATTGCTACTCCCATTACATCAGTTACTCCTCTACAATCCCGTTTCGGAAATCCTAGCTCCGAAATTATTTTGGTAAGCGATCTTACCCCCATATCACCCGAAGCGATGCCTCCTTCAAATTTATTCTTTAGTAAGAAAAGGAAGGCCATCATGAAAAAGGAATCACACTAGAATTATGGAGTGATAACCAAAAGGAAGAGAATGATATATGAAAAGAATGATAGGGATGATACATAATTCACAAAAGAAGTTGCAGGTTCATTAGGTGCTTGTGCCACAACTAATCAATGGTCTGTGGACAATTTGGTCGAACATATGTGACGTAATTGTTTGTTGGTAGAACAGTTACAAAATTAGATATACACCGCTCAATAGACTGTCAGGGATAGAATGAGTCAAGATTTCGAGTAGATTAGAGCTAATGATCGACAACAAATTCAACAGCTTCGGGCCAATATTGATCAGCTCCATTAGAGTTCACAAATAAACCAAGGCCTAATCACTCAATGTGATGAATTTATAATACAACTACAATCTTTATTGAAGGTGATCGAAGGTACCTCAATAGACATTTTGGCCTTCCAAATTCAAGCGTTGAAAATAAATGAAAAACTGTAAATGGCCCGATAAGATCTTTTTATGAAGGTTGATACCATCCATAAGTGATATCAGGAAGTAGACCTTTCTCTGAAGGATATTTATATTAAGTAAATAGAAGCTCACTCAACCCGAGCTAAGTTTCAAGAAGCCATCATATTGGCACAAAAAGATAATGTCCCTGATTTTCCTCGGCTTTCCCCTTCTGAAAAAATAAGAGGTGATATGGCCCTGAATGTGTGGGAAACAAATTTGGTAGAGATAAAGAGATTAGCCAGGGAGGTAAAGGAAGTTTTCCAAGAAGATTTATCATCATTAGACAAGAGACTAATTGATTTTGAGGGAAGAAGTGTCACAGAGGCCCTGGGGAAAATCGATATTGAAATGAACCAGCATAAATCTAGAAAGAGGAAAGAAGAAACTCTAGAAGCCATTCAGGAAATGATCCAGATTGATCTTGTTAAAATAAATAAATGGCTAGTGACCCCAAGTTCATAGTTCTATGCCTTAGCTCAAGAAGTGAAAAGAATCCAAGAAAGGCTATCTCAAGTAGAAAATAAATTATACACTTTCGAGGTGAATGAAACAATTGAGCCATCAAGGTTGGTGGTGGAATTTTTACATAGATGAAACCAATGCATTGAACATGGAAAAGAAAGCACGGTTGGGAGCAGGTAAGAAAGTGTCATTGCATTACTGAACATAGCAGGAGGGACAAATGGAAACAAAACTACAACGACTAAGACGTTATGCCGAATCATTAAGAAGACCA
>JASDQU010370471.1:48355-59792 GCA_032191745.1 Picea mariana | reverse complement strand
GTAAGTACACGGGGGAATACCTGGAAGTGTGTGCATCAAGTCGAGTTATATATATATATATATATATATATATATATATATATGAATATATATGTATTTGAGGTCGAAGAGCTTGTGTGGCTATGAGGTTGGTGAGATGGGATGCAAACAGGCCAGTGTGTTTATCCATGTAAATGAAATCACACACAAGTTATTAATAATATCACATCGTTGCACACAGACAGATCAGATGAAAAGATACGAAGGGATAACTCCACCAGAAAAGGGGAAAAGGGGGGGGACTTAAATCCTAGGGAATATTTTATTAATATTCTCGAAAAAGTGAAGTTATGGATAATTATTTATCCTAAGTTCCCGGGGACAGGAACAAGTCACCAAATGGCTAAAGGTACTTCTAAAGGTGACAAGTGTCTAGTTTAAGGCATGAAATATATATTGTTGGCCTTAGTGTATTTTGAGGGAGGACTCGTTCTTGTTGGGAAAATTAGTCATTCATTTTCTCATGTGCAAAAGGGCTCAAACCACAGGAGGAAGGACAATTATTACCTTACCTACAAAGAAAATATTGTAAGGGGTTTTCTGAATTGTAACAAGGTTTTTTGTTGTCGAAGAGGCAGGTTGTCAGACCTGTGAGAAGTCTCTCTAGGTGAGATATTTGTTGTCAAAGAGGCGAGCTTTTAGGCCCGTGAGCATTCTATCTAGGTGAGAGTTTTGTTGGAAATTATTCCCTGGTGTGTTGGGCATTAGATGCAGGGCTTTGAGACTTCTTTTCTAGCCTGTTGTTGGAACCCTGGAAGGGAAGTGGGGCAGCCGAGGGACTGTTGACAAGAGAAGGGGATTTTTTCCTTGTGTGTAACGAGCATATGGGGAATAAGAGATTGTAGTCTAGTTGCAGTAGTGGCAACTTGGACTGAATAATTTTGTGATTATCAGACCTTAGCTTGGCATTAGGAACCCTTTTTTCCCTGGTGGAGTTAAGCCCCAGCTCGAGGGTGGCCTGTTGTTGAAAGTATATGAACAATAGAGTCTATGGTTGGGAGGAATGTCTTCGTTTTGCACACAGTAGGTGACTTTTCATAAAAGATAAGTGTCTTTATGTGCTTGTCTCAATTAGTGTGTGCTTAATTATCTATCTTTAATATGGGTAAAGTTATTGTATGTTGTTGCATATAAATATTTTTTGTATTATGTATAATGATGCTTGGACATGTAAGTGTGGTGCTAATATCCAATATTTGTGGTCGTGCATAAGTATGACAATTCTTGTTAGTTATTCATATTAAGTTAACCTTATGATAGTGGTCATGAGTCTCCACAGAAATTTTAGAAGGGCCATGCGCGCAAGGAAATAGTTTGTGTGCATAGAAGGTTGGATTTCACTTGTGCACGGAAGGAAGCAGTCTGCGTGCATAAGGAAAACAGAATTGGCATATGACGCCAGAATGGTTGGGCATGTAGAAGAGATCACATGTTCAGAATGGATTAGGTGCATAGTAGTGTCGTATGCTCAGAATGCTTGTGCGCAATTGTTTTGTGTTTCTTTCATTGTTTTAATTTGTGTAAAAATATAAAAGTTTGTGTGGCACAATTCATCTTGGGGTGAGCATTTTACTTCCAATATTATTGTGCGGGCTATTGTTTTAGAGTAAAATCCGTGCATTGGATTTTTTTTGGAGTAGCATTGTTCAGTATTAAGTTGGGTAATGTTACAATATGGTATCAGAAGCAGTTTGATTGGTAACGGGGACATTACAGATTGGTATTAGAGCTTCAGTTTCAACATTGAGCCTGCATGGGCTGAGTATCGACTTAAGGAAATTTCGGACTCGTAAGTGGTCGAATTTGGAATTACAACGTGGCCATGGTGTGCATAAAATTTGTGCAAGTTTGCGCACTAAATTTTGAACATTGCGGGATGCAGCAATGGAACTGTGCAAAAAACAATAGTGCACTGGTGTGTGCACTAAATATTGGGGTTACAAGGAGAAAAATTGTGGTGCATGCACAAAAATAATACACGGTGTATATGTTGAATATGGACATCACGCGTTGGTATGTGTTGAATACTAATGTGTGCATGGGCTTCAAAAAAAAAGTATTATGACAAGATGGTGCAAAGTTTTCATGAAATTGTTTCATGAATTCTTCTAACAAATCTTATTGCCTGCCCATTTTGTAGAATTATCAGCAATTAGAGAAGGACAGAATCAGCGCAGAAAGCCAAAAAACATGGAAAATGTGTAGAGATATTTTATCCATGATGATGAATTTGGGGATTTATATGTCGATTTGGGTGTTGATAGTACAGAATCCAAGGAGAAGTGCATTAACTTGATAGAAACCATAAAAGGATTGCAAAAATATGTCCAAAGCTATAAAGTTGATAATGAAATGCTTATGAAATCCGAGGAGCAATAAGATGACTTTGTTATGGCATTAATCGATAAATGTGGACATAAACAGATCTCCCTAGATCCACCTAGATCTCGAACAAAACAGAACAAAACATGACGCTTTCCCTAAGCTTTAACCATTGAGTTCACTATTTAACAAGAGATGGGAAACATACCGTTTAAATATCGCTTCCTCTTGTCGTTGTCATCATATATCCACTCAGGTGCTCTTGTGATATTGAATCTACAAGGGAATACAAGCCAACCAAAGTGAAAGCAACACAATGTACTCAACAAGAACTTATGCATGTGATCAAGGAATCATACAATAAAACAAGAATAGTTTTATGGGAAAGAAACATATTGATGTATCATATTAAGTAAAAGTGGAGATTACAACCAAAATCCTTGATGTCATAAGGTCCCCTTTCAATGGCCCTTTGCTCCAACACATACACTTTCTCCAACCTTGAATGAAAAAGATACACAATAACTTGATGAAATGAAATGAAGCCCTCAAGTATAAACGGAAGTAGAATTCTTCATCCAATTTTTAGCCTATTCAACCTTCATTGACCTTAAAATCAACCTTAGCCTTTTCCATGAGAAATCCATCTTTATATAAGGGAGAGAGAGATGGTTGAAGAGATTAGGATGATCCCACCAAATCAGAGAAGCGAGTAAGATCCAAACCATACGGATGCCACCTCATATTCTAGAAGATCCCCTTCTATAAATTTCGTGAAACTTAACCTTTTCTTAGTCTTTTGACATCGTCGCACCCTAGCTATAGAGCAGCATGCGGAGACGTCGCAACCCAACTTTTAGGCAGGGGGCGATGATCAAGGATCATCGCACCCTGCATATGGTGCATTCTGCGACGACCTTCCTTAATATGGTTTTTAAGAAGAGAAAGTCAGTCACTTTCCTCATGAAGAAAGGCTCTTTTTTGGAACATGAATACATGTTTGTCAATGGATCACTGAGGTGACCAAAATAATGTGTAACAAACTTCAATGTCAAATTGATGCAAATCTTGGACAAAATAGAAAAGAAAATGGATAAGGAGACAGATACCAGTAGGTCAAGAAGTCGTGAGTCTCATGATGAGAAAAGAAAAAAAGCAAGAAGTGTTGATAAGCATCATCGCCACTCACCAAAGAATTCTTTTAGGGAAGTGCGTAGTAGTTCAAGTCCCTCTTCTGTCAGAAAGCATAAGAGAAGAACTAGGGTGGATGAGGTACAAGGAGAAATGAATAAGATCAAGCCTCCTACCTTTTACGGTGAGCACAAGAAGGATGAAGATGTGGAGACCTGGTTGTTGGATATGAAGAAGTAATTCTAGCTGCATAATTATTCTACATAGGAACAAGGGAGAATTTTCATCTATCAACTAAAAGGAAAAGCATTAATGTAGTGGTATCAGTTCATGCAAGTGCAACACATTGATGAGAATAAGGTAACTTTTAGGGTGTTCAATAATTATTTTCAAAATAAATACTTAACCAAACGATACTATGACAAGAAAATGAAGTTCTTTGAACTCAAGCTTGGGAGTATAAAAATACATGAGTATGAAAGAATATTTTTAGAGCTATTGAAATATGTCGCATTCATCCAGGATGAACAAGTTAAAATTCAGAGATACCTGAGTGGGTTGCCCTCATTTATCAGTGACAAGATACAATATGATGACCCCAAGACATTGGAGGAAACCGTAAGGTGCACTAAGTGTTTTTATGATCTGCAAAGGGGAAGACCGAATTTCCAAAAGGATTGGGAAGACAATATGAAAAGCAAGGTGGAATAGAGGAAGAAGGGGACTAAGCCACCATTTTTCAAAAATACTGCACAAGGATGGCCAACTCTCAAGGAGCCCAGAATGACAGAGACAATGGGTAAAAATCCATGGAAAAAATATATTCAATGTTGGGGTTGTGGAGGAGATCATATGTGCAGAGGTTGCCCTTAAAGAAGTGAAAAGGCGAGGATTGTGCACAGTGTACAGCAAGCTGCAACAGTTGAAGACATGGGCAGAAATGTACCTAGGATTTACATAGCCTTGGATAACAAGCAAGTTGAGTTTCAGTCGCACATGATTGAAGGGGAAGGTAAGATCAATGACCAACCCATTGATATTTTAATTGATTCGGGAGCTATTCATAGTTATCTAGATCCTAAGATGGTGAAAAGATTCCAATTGCCAAGAAGAAGGCTTGGAAAACCTTGGTTGGTGCAGATAGCTACAGGAGAAAAAAGGAAACTTAATGATATGGTTAAGGCATGTTCAATGGAAATGAAGGGGTTGTGCACAAAATCTTATTTAAATATTATACCTTTGGGCTCGTATGATTTCCTCATTGGTATGGATTGGTTAAACCAACATTGTGTTGTTCTAAAGTGTTACAATAAGGCATTTTCTTACTTGGATGAGGAAGGAAACTTAACGACAGTTCAAGGAATTCCAAGAGTTGTAACTATTAGAGAAGTTTCAACCTTGCAATTGAATAAAAGCTACAAGAAAGGATGTCAAGTATTTGCAGTGCACATGGAGGAGGCACCTAAGGATAAATCACCAAATGTTGAAGACTGTACAATACTAAAAGAGTTTGAGGATGTCTTTAAAGAGATATTGAGGTTGTCACTGAAGAGAGATATTGATTTCTCTATAAATCTTATGTGTGGAGCAACACCTGTATCCAAGAATCCTTATAGGATGAGTACGTCGGAATTGAAGAAGTTGCAGATGCAACTTGAAGAGATTCTAAAGAAGGGGTATATACGCCCAAGTGTGTTTGATAAATGGAGTTTTCATAAATTACTTAGATAATTTTTTCATTGTATTTTTGAATGACATATTTATTTACTCAGGATATGAAGAAGAGCATGAGCAGCACTTGAGGATGGTACAGAAAGTTTTGAGGGAGCATAAAATGTATGCAAAGTTGAGCAAGTGCTCAATTTACCAACAACAGATTAATTATTTGGGTCATATCATTTCCAAGGAAGGAATAATTGTGGATCCGTAAAAGATAAATGTCATTGAGGAATCACCGACACCGAGAAATGTCGCAAAGGTGAGGTCCTTCATGGGACTTACAGGTTATTACAAAAAGTTCATTGAAGGATTCTCAAAATTTGTGCATCCAATTACATCCTTGCAAAAGAAAGGTGTGTGATTTGAATGGAATATGGATTATGCAAGGAGTTTTCACCACTTGAATATTTTGTTGACAAGTGCACTAATATTGAGGATCGTTGATTCAAATACAGACTTCATTGTGTGCATGGTTACATGAAAGGAAGGGCTTGGTGGATTTCTTAGTCATAATGGGCATGTGGTATGCCACGAATCAAGAAATTTTAAAGAGTATGAAAGGATATATGCTACTCATGACTTAGAATTGGCAGTTATAGTGCATACCTTGAAGATGTGGCAGCACTATCTCATGGGTAAAATATTTGAGTTGAGAATAGATCATAGTTGTCTAAATTATTTGTTTAGACAGCTAATTTTAAATGCCAGACAAAGCAGGTGGTTAGAATTATCCAGTGAGTGTGACTTTGACATAAATCATATCAGAGAAAAAAAGAACAAGGTGGCTGACACACTCAGTGGGAGGGTGCATAAGATGCATGCTACAACCATTAGCATGTACAAATCAAATTTGTATGAGATAATTTTAGAAGTTGTAAAATCATATCAGCGTTATGTGGACATAAAGGTGAACTTACAGCAAAGTATATCACAACAGAAATTTGAAGGTTATGAGCTAAAAGAGAATGGAATCCTCATGTATAGGCGCAAAGTCTATGTGCTAAATGATCAGGAGTTTAAAAGTCTGATATTGTCATAGATGCATAAGGTTCCTTATGTAGCACACCCAGGCTACCAGAAGACAATTATCGCAGTCAAAAAGAAATACTTTTGGCCAGGTATGAAAAAGGAAGTTGTTTATTTTATTTCTAGATGTCTTAAATGTAAAAAGATCAAGGCTGAGCATAGACATCCAGTTGGTTTGCTACAACCTTTGACCATTCATCAGTGGAAGTGGAAAATTGTAACCATGGATTTCATTACTAAGATTCCTAGGATTGTTAAGCAACATGATTCTATTATGGTAGTGGTGGACAAGCTTACTAAAGTTTCTCATTTTATTCCAGTGAAGACAATGCACAAAGAAGCCAAAACTGTCGAAATATACATGCGATAAATTGCTAAGTTGCATGGTGTACCTGAGACAATTGTATCTGACAAAGATTCCAAGTTCACCTCAAACTTTTGGAAATGGTTGTTCAAAGGATATGGGACAAATTTGAACTTTAGCACAACATATCACCCTAAAACATATGGACAAACAAAGAGGGTAAATTTGGCGATTCAAGACATGCTCAGGATGTATATGATGGATAAACCATCAAAATGGGAAGACTACCTTCACTTAATAGATTTTTCTTACAACAATGGGTATCAATCATCTTTAAAGATGAGCCCATTTGAGGCACTTTATGGTAGAAAGTGCAGCATGTCAGTGAGTTGGGACAACCCAACAGACCGCGCAGTGGTTGGGCCAGATCTGCTCAGGGAAATGGAAGAGCATGTGGTAAAGATAAGGCAAAATTTAAAGGTTTCCCAAGACAGACAGAAAATTTGTGTAGATAAAGGAAAAACCCACAGAGAGTTTAAAGTGGGGGACCATGTGTTCTTGAAAGTAAAAGTCAGACACAAATCCCTGAAGTTGGGAAATTGTTCTAAGTTGGCAGTGCGCTACTGTGGACCATTTGAAATCCTAGAGAGGATTGGTCATGTCACATATATGCTTTCATTTTCTGCATCCTTGTATATTCATAATGTTTTCCATGTACCATTGCTTAAAAAGTATGTACCTGATGATAATCATATTATTGATTGGAATGTGATTCAGGTGGAGCCAGAAGGTAATTTTCGAGTGCGACCGTTCTGCATATTGGATCGGAAAATCTAACAGCTCTTGAATCGAACCATCGAGATGGTGAAGGTCCAATGGACCTGGTACGGTCTTGAAGATGCAACTTGGGAGTGTGAAGATGTTATGTGGGCGGAGTATCTACATCATTTTGAATATTTTTGAAATTTTGCATGTACATCTGTATATGATGCATTGAGGACAGTGCATAAATAAAAGGAAGGGGAATGTAATGTCCATAATCCAAACCTTTTGTAATTGTACATAAAGGTTGGTGAGTCGTTGGCACCAAGTTTTGATTTTGTGTGCACTTGACTAGTGTGCGAGAATTGTTATCAAAGAAAGGGTAAGCACATTTCATAGTGATGCGTGCACCTGGATAAGTGTGCATGGTTTCACAACAAAGAAAGGGTGTGCACATTTCATGGTGTTGTGCGCACTTGAATAAGTGTGGGGGGGATTATCTGGATATGCGCACAAAGTCTGAGAGCATGTGTGGTTATGAGGCTGGAGAGTCGAGATGCAAATAGGTCAGTGCATCTATCCATGTAAATGAAATCACACTCAATTTATTAATAATATCATATCATTGCGTGTAGATAGATCAGACGAAACCAGATAGAGGGATGAATCCAATGGAAAAAGGGAAAAGGGGGGGGACTTAAGTCCTAGGGAATATTTTATTAATATTTCCAAAAAAGTGTAAGTTATGGATAATTATTTATCCTAAGTTCTTAAGGATGGGAACGAGTCACCAAGTGGCTAAAGTTACTTCTGAAGGTGACAAGTGTCTAGTTTAAGGCATGCAATATATATTGTTTGCCTTAGTGTATTTTGAGGGAGAAGTCATTCTTGTTGGGAAAATTAGTCATTCATTTTCTCATGTATTGTAACGAGGTTTTTTTGTTTTCAAAGAGGCGGGTTGTCAGGCCCGTGAACAGTCTCTCTAGGTGAGATTTGTTGTCGAAGAAGAAGGTTGTCAAGCCCATGAGAATTCTCTCCAGGTGAGATTTTTGTTGGTAATTGTTCCCTGGTGCACTGGGCATTAGATTCAGGGATCTAAGACATCATGTCCAACTTGTTGTTGGAACCCTGGAGGGAAGTGGGGCACTTGGGGAACGAGAGATTGTAGTCTAATTGCAGTAGTGGCATCCTGTGTTATCACATGAAGTTGTCTGAGTCGTATGTGATTGTCGTTAATACCCAAGTCTATTTCATTTCCCCATCCCTCTCTCTCTCTCATAGGCCAGGTCCTAAATTCTTCACTTCGACTAGTAAAATCATTTTTCCTATATTTTTAACGACCTGGTTTTCCTTGATGTCTTACCTGAATAGGTCTCGTCCCGAAAGATTTTATATTTTTCTCTAAGAATGAACACTCGTCTCCTTTTTATTCAGTCATCGATCATTTTGTTTTCCCAAGCCCGCAGTAATCCGTCCAAATCTTTGTTTACACAGGCAGCATCCATGCGCACAAAGCGCAACACTCAGTGAGGTCCATTGAGAACTTGAATCGAGCAAGCAGGCAAGTTCAGTTTTCAATGGCGAAGATTCCATGCGAAGTTCAGATCAACAGCCCTCAGACGATCAGAATTATAAATTTGCGTGAAGATTAACATCAAACAAAAGTCCAGAGTTGAAGATCAAATGGTGTGTGTCCTTCCTCAATGGACGAGCACGATTTACTTCAGATTTTGGGTTTCAGAATTGTGGGTGCTTCTACTTTCGACTTTCTTCGAAGTCTGAAATGCATTCCAGTGATGCAAATCATCCTCCTTCTGCGACATATCAGTTGTGGGAATCCGTTCTCCGGGGGGAATTCTTGTCAGAACCCGTGAAAACATCCTAGTTGTTGGTTGAAAGGTGTGAACGTGGCAACCGACAAATGAATTCGCAAGTTTGTGGTTCGGAGAATTCACAAGGAGCAGAGTGCCAGCTTTGTGAAGTGCGAAGTTGCAAAATGCTCAAGGGTTTGAGTCCTGAGTCATAGCCCGAGGTCATGTGGGAGGTAGGCCTAGGAAGAGAAGCTAGCGCCCATTACATAGGACTGGCCAATTCAGAGTTCCGAAGAAGAAATTGAGTTCGTCTACCGCGAAGCAAATCTGATCGTCGATCTAAGTAAAGTGATTTTGTCTATTCAGGTATCTGGAGATATAGAGTCGAGTGGTGTGAATACTATCGAAGCATGAAGTCCCAAAACACTATTCAGGATAAGCACCAGGTCATAGCCCGAGGTCACGTTAGGGAGAGGCCAAAGACACTTGGAACTCATTCGTTGCTCCACGTTCAAGGATCTTAAACACCAAATTTAGCGTTGTCTCCATGAAAGGTTTAATGGATCCTAGAATTTGTGGGTGGATAAAATTTAGCGGTGGTGCTAAAGGTGGCAGGATTTCCCAGATCTCAGATCGTAATCAGGCCATGTTTCGATCCCAAGGAGATATTAGTTAATGAACACAGGCTGGTATTTGAAACCTCATTTCACTCCATAAATAGAAGGCATGGTAGCCCTGTAAGAGGGATCAGAACTGTCATCCTGGGGAATATTCACGCACAGTCTGACTGAGGATGTACACAGGTGGAAATATTTAGATAAGACAGCTAGATCAGCTCACACTTCTAGCAGTTTTAAATGGGTCTGAGTATAAATATCTCAGTGTAATAATTTGTTAAGGTCATCAACCGGTTGAGCAGAGCTCCCTATTTTGTAATATTTTGATGCCAGAATTTTTCTCTGCTTATGTATCAAATTTGAGACTTTCGCATTAATAGAAGTCAGCTTCTTTCATCTCTTTCTTTAAATTGTGTCGAAACACTCGGGCATGAAGGATCCAGTCGAGGATTGTGATTCTATTGTAATGTAAGATTGATTACAATAGTGTCATGGCCAGTTTTAGTCAGTTTCCCTGTTATCTTATTTCCCCTTACGCTGAGAGGCTCGGGCATGGAGGATCCAGTCGAGTTGTTGTAGTCGCATGATAATGTAGGTTTGATTATTATGTTGTTGTGGCATATTTCAGTGTCTGGAACCTGAGTTCAAGAGTGCTCTTGAGCCTGAGTTTTTCTTCACCAAGCTGCTTGAAAGTTGGATGCCCATAGAAGTCTTGTTCACCTCTCTCACCAAGTCTTCCTTCTTATCACACTTAAACTTAAATCACTGACTGAAGTTAATGTGGCCCTCACTTCCTTCTGCATTGCTTGTCCAGGCTCTGTGTTAAAATCATTCTTGTACTGAGATTTATCCATTTGACCTCCACTCATAAAACCAACATCCACCAAATATTACGATGGGTATTGGGCTTATCCTCCTGCAATATGAGGGTGACTCTCAGTGCTAACATTCGTGGTGTCATTTTCGGGGAACGAATTCAAGACATTTCCCTAGGATTGAATGACAAAGAAATTTTGATTCTGAAGGTGCATCAGAAATCAGTACCTTGAAGATTGCAACTTGCGCCTGTCGACTCCACTGTTTCAATTGTGGCTCCTAAAGGCAGACACATGAGGTCTACTCCACAATTGCCTCTAGCAACACCGGAAGTTGACCCGGAGAAGATTATCAGAAAAGGAAATATCCCTCAAGAAGGGATTTCAACTGTTGTATCAGGTGATTCTAGTAATTTAAATGATTCTTCTTTAAAAACTCCAGTAGTTGCATCCAATTATCCTGTTATAACATATGTTGGAGTTTCCAAAAGTTTAAATTTTGGGAGTTTCCCTATTGAACTCTCCCCTTCTAGGCCTCATTTAGAAGAAATATTTGACACTCATGTTTCCCCTGAGATTGTAAAGTGGTTCAGACCCAAAAGCTTAGAATATTTTCCCACTTTGGGTCTCCCTACTCCTCCTCCTATCATAGTTGTTGCATCCAAAAAGGGGGAAACTTATTTTCCTTTGAGCCCTATACCATTTTCAACCAACAGTCAGTCATCTCCTCCTTATCCTAGATACGCAACTGCAGTCTCACCTGTCCAAACTTCATCTCCCCCTTGTTCTCCTACAACTCACATCCAAATGGAAACTGATAATCCTCCTAGAAATAGAATGGATGTCATAGTGGTTGCTAGGTATGCCCCTCTGGTTCTGCCTCGGCCTATG
>JASDQU010370471.1:18725-47843 GCA_032191745.1 Picea mariana | reverse complement strand
TGTTAAAATCATTCTTGTACTGAGATTTATCCATTTGACCTCCACTCATAAAACCAACATCCACCAAATATTACGATGGGTATTGGGCTTATCCTCCTGCAATATGAGGGTGACTCTCAGTGCTAACATTCGTGGTGTCATTTTCGGGGAACGAATTCAAGACATTTCCCTAGGATTGAATGACAAAGAAATTTTGATTCTGAAGGTGCATCAGAAATCAGTACCTTGAAGATTGCAACTTGCGCCTGTCGACTCCACTGTTTCAATTGTGGCTCCTAAAGGCAGACACATGAGGTCTACTCCACAATTGCCTCTAGCAACACCGGAAGTTGACCCGGAGAAGATTATCAGAAAAGGAAATATCCCTCAAGAAGGGATTTCAACTGTTGTATCAGGTGATTCTAGTAATTTAAATGATTCTTCTTTAAAAACTCCAGTAGTTGCATCCAATTATCCTGTTATAACATATGTTGGAGTTTCCAAAAGTTTAAATTTTGGGAGTTTCCCTATTGAACTCTCCCCTTCTAGGCCTCATTTAGAAGAAATATTTGACACTCATGTTTCCCCTGAGATTGTAAAGTGGTTCAGACCCAAAAGCTTAGAATATTTTCCCACTTTGGGTCTCCCTACTCCTCCTCCTATCATAGTTGTTGCATCCAAAAAGGGGGAAACTTATTTTCCTTTGAGCCCTATACCATTTTCAACCAACAGTCAGTCATCTCCTCCTTATCCTAGATACGCAACTGCAGTCTCACCTGTCCAAACTTCATCTCCCCCTTGTTCTCCTACAACTCACATCCAAATGGAAACTGATAATCCTCCTAGAAATAGAATGGATGTCATAGTGGTTGCTAGGTATGCCCCTCTGGTTCTGCCTCGGCCTATGAATTCCCTCCCAATTGGAGATTACCTCAAATACATGCCCAAGTTTATAGGAGAGGAAGACATAACTGTTGAAGAGCACCTTTCATCTTTTTACAGTTATGAAGATAATCTTAATATTGAACATGAAGATGTCTCATTGAGAATTTTTGTAGAGAGCCTTGATGGTGAGGCTCGAAAATGGTTCACGGGTTTGACTCTTGGATCTATTAATGGGATTGAAGCTCTAGATGATGCATTTTTAAGACATTGGGAAGATAAAAAAATATTTCCTTTATTATATTACAGAGTTTGGGTCACTTAAGAGAGAAGAGGGGGAATCTGTCTCAAAATTATCCAAGAGATTAAATAAGATGTACAATAAGATCCCCATTGAGATTAATCCTATCGAAACCTCTGCCAAGATCACTTATGCTAGTGCTTTTGACCTTGAGGTTTTCCTCCTGCTGAAAGAAAGAAGAGTTGCCTCCTTGCTTCATATGAAAGACGCAGCCCTTGAAGTAGAATCCAATATATTGGCATTTGATAAGCTTAGGATTAAAGACGATAGAGACAGGATAAAAGGAAGGGCCGAATATTTGACCTATGGTTCCTCTGCTTCCCAACCTCAATTTGATGAGTTAACAAAACTGGTGAAATCATTTTCTGCAGAAATGGAGAAATTATAATTTGAGGGAAAACAGGGCTATAAGAACACTCAAAATACTGACAACAGGGGTAATTTCAGAAGACCAAATAATTCCCCTTGGATCATCCAGAGGGATCAAAGAAACAGGGATAGGGATGATCAAAATATCCAAACCCCTCTCCAAAATAACCTAGTTATTGATGAGGAAGGAGAGGAAGGAGAGACCGATCCTTAAATCCATTGTCTTGGTGACACCTCTTCGTCCCCTCATTTAACTCAGTCTACATATGAAGAGTCCCTCATGGATAACCATATAAATGATATGAACAAAGGAGAAAGGACCAAATACAACCCAAACAGATATAACCTCGAGTCCAGGAAGGAGGAGGGGAAGCCTGATATTCCCGATCAGCCTACTAGAGCAGAGAATCATGTTAAAGAGGTAGCAGCTGGCAGCAAGGAAAAAGAGGCACAGAACCCCCAAGAAGTGATTAAGACCCCTGTCCTAGAAGTGAAGAAAATTATGAAGCCTCACCCCTCTTTTAGCTTTGAGAATGAGATTCAAAAGATCAAAATTCTTGTGCCTTTCTTGGAGCTAGTCAAACATGAAGATTTCAAAAGGTACCTCTCCAAAGTGTTGTAGCCTGAGCCTTCATCTTAATCCACAGATTCAGTCAAACTCCAAGATGAAAATCCCATAATCATATTGGGACCTTTGGTGGAGGATAGAGATTACTCCTCTCCTCCTTTCTATACCTCATTGAACATCCATGATAAGGTGTTGCACAACTGCTTGATCGATTCAGGGGCATCTCACAATATTATGCCTAATATTTTCATGGAGGAGCTCAGGTTTGAGGTCACAAAGACTTATCATGACCTGTACTCATTTGATTCCAGGAAGGTGAAGTGCCTTGAGGTCATTAAAGACTTGGTTGTTTCCTTGTTTCAGTTGCCAATGAAAAGTGTGGTCATGGATATTGTGGTGGTTGATGTTCCCCCTAAGTTTGGGATGCTCTTGTCTATTTCTTAGATTAAAAGAGTGGGGGGGATGTTGCAAATGGATATGTCATATGCCATTATTCCTTTGTTTGGGGGAGAGCATAGAAGGCTTTACAGGGAAGCTCAATTTGCTTACATTATCAGTGATGAAGCAAATCCGACCAACCACCCCATTTTTGCAGTAGACACAGATCTAGGAACCAGTACATTACAACTCACTGATGGTCCTCAAGCACCTATTGAAATCAGAAATCAACCCATCACCTCTTGTGAAGGCCCTCCTTCCAATGTCTCTGTTTGGAAAATGTTTTTTGATGGAGCCTCTTCCAAGGAAAGTGTTGGAGATGGGGTAGTTTTTGTTTCCCCTACCTAAGAGACCATATCTTTGTCTTTTAAGCTCGAATTCGAAACAACAAACAATGTGGCAGAATATGAGGCTCCTATTTTGGGTTTGAGAGATGCTAAGGATATTAGGATTGAGGAGATAGCAGTGTTTGGAGATGCTGAGTTAATTGTTCATCAGGTCAAAAATATGTATCAAGCTAAGCACCCTAGGTTAAGGGCCTACAGAAATGAAGTATGGAATCTTGTTGACAGCTTCGTTTTGGATTTTAATGTCTCATTTGTTCCAAGAGAGGAAAACTCTATGGCAGATTCATTGGATGTCTCAGCAGGTAATTTCAAAGTCCCTTTGCCACCAAAGCTCAAGTATGAGGTTGAAGTAAAGTATAGACCCTCTATTCCTGACAATGTCAAGCATTCGAAGGTCTTTGAGAATGATATTGAGATAAAAAAAAAGTTTCTTGAGACTGTAGATGAATTTTTTGATATGCATATTGATCAGGATCAAGATTCCGAAGAGAGCCCTAATGCTGATGTTTTTCTTAATAAAATTGTTGACCATCATATTTTTCAGTTGTCGAGTAACCATATTCCAAAGGGACTAGTCCCTTTGGAGAGATTGTTTGACAGAAATGATGTTGTTGTAAAGGTTAAGGGTTCAACTGAAGATATTGATGTGACTGAGTGCAATTTAGGAATAGAGGAGGATCCTAGGTATGTCAAATTGTCTAGCAGTCTATAAATGGAGCAAAGGGTCGAGTATGTAAAGATTTTGAGGGAGTTTGTTTATGTTTTTGCTTGGAAATATGAAGACTTGAGAACCTATGACACAAACATCATGGAAAACAAAATCCCTTTGAAGGAGGAGGCCAAACCTTTCAGGTAGAAACTCAGATAGATAAACCCCATGCTGATGCTTATTATGGAAACTGAAGTAAAAAAGTTGTTGGATGCCCAGATCATCATCTCCTTGAGATATTCAGAATGGGTTCCTAATTTGGTGCCTATGAGGAAGAAAAATGGGGAAATCAGGTTATGTGTAGATTTTAGAAATTTGAACAGGAGCTCCAAAAAGGATAACTACCCCTTGCCGAAGATGGAGCACATTTTGTAGATAGTGACTGGTTCATCCAGAATGTCTATGATTGATGGCTTCTCCAGCTACAATAAGATCTATGTCCTTCCTAAGGATAGAGAGAATACAGTTTTCACTACTCCTTGGGGCACATTCATGTATGCAAAAATGCCTTTTGGATTGATGAATGTAGGAGCAACCTTCCAGCGAGCCATGGACATTGTCTTCATTGGGGAAAGGGACATATTTTTGGTCATCTATCTGGATGACATTACAGTATTCTCGAGGTCTGATAAAGAGAATTTTCATCATCTAAAGAAAGTCTTATTGAAGTGCAAAATGTTTGGTCTCTCCCTCAATCCTAAGAAATCTGCATTCGCTATGGAAGAGTGTAAATTACTAGGGCATATTGTGTCAACTGAAGGGGTGAGAATTGATCCAAGCATAGTAGAGGCCATCCAGGCCTTATCCTTTCCTAGATCTAAGAAAGTGGTTTAATCTTTCTTGGGTAAAATCAACTTTCTGAGGAGGTTCATTTCTAATTTTGTTGAGTTGGTTGAACATATTACAACCATGCTTAGAAAAGGAAACGAAGTGAAATGGACTATTGAGTCCATAAATTCTTTCAACCAAATCAAGAGGGATTTGACTGAAGCACCTCTGCTCATTAGCCCTAAGTATTCTAAGGAATTTTTGATATTTTCTTCCGCCTCATCTGATACATTGGTTGTTGTTTGGCTACAGAAAAATACAGAGGGATTAGAGCAACCTATTTGTTTTTTCAGCAGAGCATTGAGAGATGCAGAGATGAGATACGATATAATGGAAAAGCAGGTATATGCTTTGGTCAAATCCCTCAAGGTTTTCAGAATTTATGTCCTGCATTCAAAGATTATTGCATATGCCCCTCAACCTCAGTAAAAGAGATATTGATCCAGCCCGATATAGATGGGAAAGGAAGCAAATGGATAGCCAAAATTCTGGAGTTTGACCTAGAAATAAAACCTACCAAATTGGTGAAAGGCCAATGTTTAGCCAGGTTACTGGTTGAATCGAATTGCAAGGCGTTGGGAGTTAATTTCATGAACACACACTAAGAAAATCAGAAAACTAGGATTATTGATAAAGACTCTCATGTCGACCTCAACTTAGCAGAATGCACCTGGTATAAAGACATCATATATTTTCTACAGAAGTTTAGGCCTCCTGATGGTTTGGACAAAAATGAGGTGAGACCTTTGAAACTCAAAGCAATCAAATATTGTCTCATTGATCAGGTTTTTTACTAGAAGGATCCTCTAGGAGTTCTTCTGAGATGTATGGATCCACAAGAGGCCCAAAGAGCCATGACTGGTTTTCATGACAACTCATGTGGGGGGCATCATTTTTGGAGGACCACAGCTTATAAGATCCTCAGAGCTGGGTATTTTTGGCCCGACCTTTTTTCTAATGTTTGTGCAAAGGTTAGATCTTGTGTCAAGTGTCAAAAGTTTGTTGGAAAGCAGCTGCTCAAATCTTTGCCTTTGAAACCTGTAATGGTTTCTGGACCTTTTCAGCAGTGGGGTCTTGACTTCATTGGAGAAATCCACCCAGCCTCAAGTGGTCATCACAAGTGCAGTTTGACAACCACTGATTACTTTACCAAATGGATAGAAGCCATCCCTACAAGGATCACCTCCCACGAGGTAATCATAATATTCCTTGAAGATATCATGTCTAGATTTGGTTGTCCAAGTAGGATTGTTACAGACGATGTTGCCTCTTTCAGAGATGAGCCATTTATTAATTTTTGTGAGAAGTATGGGATTACATTGATCCATTCCACTCCCTACTACCCTCAGGGAAATGGATTAGTATAATCCTCTAACAAGAGCCTCATAAAGATCGTCAAAAAAATGTTAGAAGACAACAAGAAATCCTGGGATTCAAAGCTAAATTCACCTTATGGGATGGTAGGATTACAGCAAAGAGGTCACTTGGCATTTCCCCTTTTCATCTTGTGTATGGGGTTGAGGCTACTCATCTTGCCTTGCATGTGGAAAAATTCCTCCAATACTACCAAGGTGAACTTGATGATATGATCAGGAGGGTACTGCAGTTGGTAGAAGTATAGAAAAGCAGGGAGCAGTTGCTTGATAAGGCGTAGAACCATCAGTAGAAAATAAAACGAGTCTTTGACAAGAGGGCAATCAAGGAAGATTTTCATCTAGGGGATCTAGTGCTCAAGTGGGATTCACCCAAGCAAGACAAAGGCAAACATGGTAAATTCTAAGCCTTATGGATAGGCCCCTTCAAGATGATTAAGGTATTTTCAAACAACACTTATAAATTGCAGAACTTGGAGGATTATGAAGTTATTGGTGGCCCTATCAATGGGCACTTTCTGAAAAAAAAATAAATAAATAAATAAATAAATTGTTTAATCTGTGATCGGCATCCCCCCATTCTAATTACCACTTCTTTTTATGTTTATTTTGATTAAGAGACTCCATAACCCAATGTTAAGGCATTGAAGCTGCGCATTCTTGGCATCTTGCAGGGAGCATGCCATCCCCTGTTGACCCAAATGTTATCACATGAAGTTGTCTGAGTCGTATGTGATTGTTGTTAATACCCAAGTCTATGTCCTTGCCCCATCCCTCTCTCTCTCTCGCAGGCCAGGTCCTAAATTCTTCCCTTCGACTGGTAGAATTGTTTTTTCTTTTTTGTTAACGCCCTGGTTTTCCTTAATGCCTTACCTGAATATGTCTCCGCCCGACAGCTTTTATGTTTTTCTCTAAATATGAGAACTTGTCTCCTTTTGCTTTAGTCATTGGTCATTATGTTTTCCCAAGCCTGCAGGAAGCCATCCAAATATTTTTTTACACAGGCAGCAGCCATGGGCACGAAGCGCAACACTCAGAGAGGTCCATTGAGAACTCGAATCGAGCAAGCAGGCAAGTTCAGTTTTCAATGGCGGAGATTCCATGCGAATTTCATATTAGCGGCCCTCAGGCGATTAGAATTATAAAGTTACGCGAAGATTAACGTCATACAAAAGTCCGAAGTTGAAGATCAAATGTTGTCTGTCCTTCCTCAATGGGCGGGCACGATTTACTTCAGATTTTGGGTTTTGGAATTGTGGGTTCTTCACCTTTCCACTTTCTCCAAAGACCGAAGTGCATTCTAGTGACGCATATCTTCCTCCTTCTGCGACACGTCTGTTGTGGGAAGTCGTTCTCCGGGGGAAATTCTTGTCAGACCCCGCGAAAAGATCCTAGTCATTGGTTGGAAGGTGTGGAGGTGGCAACTAAAAAACAAATTCACGACTTCACGAATCAGAGAATTCACAAGGAGCAGAGTGCCAGCTTCGCGAAGTGCGAAGTGCGAAGTTGCGAAGTGCTCAAGGGATTGAGTCCCAATTCATAGCCCGAGTTCATGTGGGAGGCAGGCCTAGGAAAAGAAGCTAGTGCCCATTGCATAGGACTGGTCGATTCAGAATTCCGAAGAAGAAATCGCAATTGTCTACCGCGAATCAGATCCAATCGTTGATCTAAGAAAAGTGATTTCATCGATCCGGGTATCTGGAGTTCTGGAATCGAGTAGTGTGAAGACTCCCGAAGCGCGAAGTCTTGAAACACCATTCAGGATAAGCATCAGGTCATAGCCCGAGGTCACATTTGGGAGAGGCCAAAGACACTTGGAAATCATTCGTTTCTTTGCGTTCAAGTATCTTAAACACCAAATTTGGCATCGTCTCCATGCGAGGTTTAATGGATCCTATAATTTGTGGGTGGATCAAATTTAGCGGTGGTGCTAAAGGTGGAAGGAATTCTGAAATCTTGGATCGTAATCAGGCCTTGTTTTGATCTCGAGGAGATATCAGTTAATGAACACATGCCAGTAGTTGAAACCTCGTCTCACTCCATAAATAGAAGGCATGGAAACCCTAGCAAAGGGATCAAAACTGTCAGCCTGAGGAAGATTCACGCACAGTCTGACAAAGGATGTACACAGGTGGAAATCTTTAGACAAGATGGATAGATCAACTCACACTTCTAGCAGTTGTAAATGGGTCTGAGTATAAATGGCTCAGTGTAAGAATTTTTTAAGGCCATCAACTGGTTGAGTAGAGCCCCCTATTTTGTAATATTTTGATGCTAGAACTGTTCTCTGGTTATGTATCAAATTTGAGACTTTTGCATTAATAGAAGTCAACTTCTTTCATCTCTTTGTTTAAATTGTGTTGAAACACTTGAGCATGGAGGATCCAATCGAGGATTGTGATTCTATTGCAATGTAGGTTTGATTACAGTAGTGTCGTGACCAGTTTTAGTCAGCTTCCCTGTTATCTTATTTCCCCTTACGCTGAGAGGCTTAGGCATGGAGGATCAAGTCGAGTTGTTGTAGCCACATGATAATGTAGGTTTGATTATTATGTTGTTGTGGCACATTTCATTGTCTGAAACTTGAGTTCAAGAGTGCTCTTGAGCCTAAGTTTTTCTTCACCGAGCTGCTTGAAAGTCGAATGCCCATAGCAATCTTGTTCACCTCTCTCACCAAGTCTTCCTTCTGATCAAACTTAAACTCAAATCATTAACTGAAGTTAATAAGGCCCTCACTTCCATTTGCATTGCTTGTCCAGGTTTTGTGTTAAAATCATTCTTGTACTAAATTTTGTCCATTTGACCTCCACTCATAAAACCAACATCCACCAAATATTATGATGGGTATTGGGTTATCCTCCTGCAATCTGAGGGTGACTCTCAGTGCTAACATTCGTGGCATGACGCAGCCCGCACCCTCTGCCTCGACAGAGACCTCTGCGCTGACCTCTCGGTCTTAAGGATCGTTCAAAGTTCACTCTTGAGTCGGAGTGGCTCCTTCGATTCCTCCCTGGAATCGTTATTCACATTTGACCCGCAGGTCTTTTTTGGCACCTTACAACCTTGTGGTCCGGTCCCTTCTTCGTTCGTCACAGAAAGCCACAATCGGGTTTCTAGGTTTTCAAAAATCCCGATGTCACGAAAATTCGGTTCCTGATTTCCCGATCTCCGTTTTCCCGATATGCTCCCTTTGTTCTTTAGCCCCTCCTAGATATGCCCCTAGTCATGTGACCTGCCTTTATATGACCGCAGTCATACCTTTTATCGGGGTTCAGGGTTTCGAATGTCGAAATGCACTAAACCTCTTGTCCATGGAATCCCCGATTTCCCGATTCACGATTTTTCGATGGATGACTTTTCCTTTCAGGAAATTTCTCGACGATCACGATTTTCGCCACGCGTCCTTCTAGAATGGACGGTCTTCGCCGCTTCGGGGTTTTCTCCGTGGAAATTCCCGATGCCTTGTTATGACGGAATGACGTCAGCTGGGTCCCACACGGAGCTCTCCTCTTTTCGAAAAATCAGAATTCGCGATTCCGAACTACACGTTCCCCTTGTCTCCAAGACTCACGAAATTCCGATTCCTGACTTCCTCCGGATTCCTGACACGCGTCCCAAGTGGATGGATGGTTCAGATTGATCCTCGGTTTTTTCCAACTGCAAAATCAAAACACTTACCTATGTGAGTCCCGATGATCGAAATGTCGATGGGCTTCCGATCTCGTCCACGTGTCCCAACTGATGGACGGCTCCGATCGTTTACGAGGTTTCCAACAGGGATTTTCCCGATCTCTTGCTCACAGAACCTCCGATTTGCCGAATCCCGAAACTCTGATGGAGTCTTCCCTTTCGGGACTTTTCTCGAGATCTTAGATCTAAGCCACGTGTCCCCTCGAGATGAGCGGTCCTGATTCGACCTCAGGATTTCAAGAATTTTGATGCCCTGATGACACAAGTTCCCTGTCAATTTAAAACCCTGGTTGCTGAAATGTCGATGGGCTCTCGATGATTGCCACCTGTCTCCTCAAGATGGACGGCTCAGATTGATTCTGGGATTTTCACTCTAAAATTTCTCGATCACTCGTCCTCGTGATTCCCGATTTCACGAATGTCGAAATTTCGATGGCCACGCCTCTCGTCGGAACTTTCCTCCTCCCGTTCACGAAGCTTAAACTCCGCGCAACTCATGTTCAATCCAATGGCTGACGGGTATTTCTGTGAAGATCCTACGGTCCACAATCTCTTGAGCTTAAACTTCGGACGCAGCCGTAACCTCCTCGCTTCTCTGGTAGATCTGACGGCTGGCGAGATTTCGCTAATCCTCCCCACAGATTTCTGACCGTTGATCTCTTCCCTTTGATGATTTCTCAAGAAGGAAACCAAGGACTCTTCCCTGGGCTTATCCGCTTACACTACGAACTTCTGATGCCCCTCAATGTTTTCAAAGGTTTTACTCCTCCTGAGCTTCTCACAACTTCGAGCCTTAGAAAAGACTTTGGCGCGCACTCCTTACGCAACCTTCAGACACCTTCAAATGTCAACTACTTCAACTCTGTGCACACCTGGAGCAGTAGTCCTTCGATACTTGGCTCAGGTCCGCAACCCTGAGACTCTCCTTGGCCTGCGCACTCCTTGCACGGCACCTGTGCCTAATCGCACTCTGAGGGAATGAGAACAACCGCTACCTCTCCTGAGCTTTCAGAGACAACCCTCTGAACTCTTTGTCGACTCACTCCTTGCGGACAAATCAACTGCATTCCTTGCAGGAATCTTGCTCAGACAGTGAAACAATTGAAACTCATTCCTTCCTCCTTCCAGACTTCAAACTCAGACCATGAAATCACATACACAGCATACAAAAGCAAATGTATAACAGGAAGCAAACATTCATGAGCATATCATTTAGCATCAATACACAGAGAATAAACACAAAACCATGAATTTGAATCAATCTCTTTCTATTAATCCAAATATCAGTACATGGGTGTTCTTACTCAGCCCTCTGCTTCTCTTCTATGCTCCAATGCTTCTAACTCTGATCATCTTACAATGCACAATGAGGGTGTCTATATCTCGTTTCCCTCTTGCGCTCTACAACTGTCTAATCTAGAATTAAATTCTATCTACCTGCATAAATGCCTTCTACCTACTATGGATGAGAGCGGATCGCTCAAGGTCCTTTACAATACATAAGTACGCCTCTCCTTAACTATCACATTTAAGTTTGGTGCATCCACTCTTCAAAAAATTTTAAACAATTTAACATATGCTCAAAATGTGTGGCTCTTGCCCCCACGCTCGATTGATGTTGACGATGCTCCTGCATCATACTCCCTCGCTTGAAAATTTTCGTGGGCTCCTATCCATGAGCTCTTGCACGATCTGTCCATGCTTCTGAATCTCTGCTTCATTCTCCCAACTGGCATCTTCAACTGGATGGCCTTTCCGCTTGACCAAATATTCGAAGTATTCTTTCCTTCTGGTCTTCTTGTCAATTCTTTTGTCTAGTATGCTTTCCATTTGTGGCTTCTCTGCAACTGGCATCTGCTTTTGCCACTGAACCTCTGATTGTTCATCACTTGTTCCTGCTTCCTCAGCTTTGTATGGGTACAAATCTGAGATATTGAATATCGGAGAAATTTCGATCCCATCGAGTAATTCAATCTCATAAGTGTTTGCCCCAAATTTCTTCAAGACCCTACATGGCCCAATTTTTTTCATCTTCAATTTATTATATGTTCCTCTCGGGAACCTTTCCTTCCTCAAATGTGGGAGAACCAAATCACCAACCTCAAACTGAAGTTGTCTTCTATGTTGATCGGCTCTGTGCTTATACTCCTGACTTGAATTCTGCAATCGCTCCTTCACCCGACTGTGAAGTTCCTTCATCGTCTCTGTGAATTCTTCTGCACTAGCGCTCCTAGTCGCAGTCTGTTCTAAATCCCTCAATTCAGAAATTCCTCTCAGCTGCACGCCATAGACAACCTGAAATGGACTTTTCCCTGTGCTCATGTTGACTGAGTCATTATAAGCAAACTCTGCCTGCGGCAATATACTATCCCACTGGCTGTGGTGTTCTGTCACCGGGCTTCTTAGCAAGTCTCCCATACTTCTGTTGACCACTTCTGTCTTTCCATCCGTCTGAGGATGATAAGTTGAACTAAAAGACAAGTTAGTTCCCAGCTTCTTCCATAAGGTCCTCCAGAACTGCCCTATGAACTTCGTATCTCTATCCAAAACTATACTCCTTGGTAAGCCGTGAAGTCGAATGACTTCTCTGAAAAATAGGTTTGCAATGTGAGTTGTGTCACTAGTTTTCTGACATGGAATGAAGTGTGCCATTTTGGAAAATCTATCCACCACCACAAAGATTGAATCAACACCTCTTTGTGTTCTTGGCAACCCCAATATGAAATCCATGCTAATTTCATCCCACGGCCTCTCTGGAATGGGCAATGGTTGATAGAATCCTGCATTATGTCTCCTCCCCTTCGAATGCTGGCAAATTATGCATCTGTCCACGAATCTCTTGACATCTACTCACATTCCCGGCCAAAAATATGACTCATTCAGCTTCGCGAATGTTTTTTCATGACTGAAATGTCCAGCCAATCCTCCACTGTGTTTCTCCTTTAACAAGTTCTCTTTCATGGAGCACTTCGGAATACACAGTTGATTGCCTTTGAACAGCAATCCTTCCTGGATCATGTATTATATCCATTGGCTTCTGTCTCTGAGAACTGGATTCTCAGCTGCTTCATACGCTTCTTTAAAATCCTGATCATCTGCGTACATGTCCCTGAGATCATCATAACCCAATGTTTTGACTCGGAACTCCTGCAACAGCAAACATTTCCTGCTCAAAGCATCAGCAACTTTGTTAGCAGTACCTGAAATATGTTTAATTACAAAAGTGAAATTTTGCATGTATTCCACCCATTTTACATGTCTCTGATTCAACTTTTCATGTTGAGTCACAAACTGCAGTGCATGATTGTCACTGTATAAAACAAACTCTTTGGGAATCAAATAATGCCTCCATTTCTTTAACACCTGTATAATAGCATAAAACTCCTTATTATAAGTGGAGCATTTCACTTTCGCTTCATTCAGCTTCTCGCTGAAGTATGCTATTGGCCTGTCTTCTTGACTCAAGACTGCCCCTATCGCAAATCCACTTGCATTGCACTTTACCTGAAATATCTTTTGGAAATTCGGCAACACCAGAATTGGTTGTTCCGTAATTTTCCTTTTCAACAGGTTAAAACTCTTCTCAGCTTCTTCTGTCCAGTGAAAAGATTTATGTCTTTTCTTCACTGTATCCATCATTGCTGCACTAATTGCACTGAAATTCCTAATGAACTTACGGTAGAAACTAGCCAATCCGTGAAAACTTCTCACCTCAAATATGTTCTTCGGTGATGGCCAATTCTTGATCACTTCCACCTTATCTGGATCCATCCTCAATTTGTCTGCAGAAATAACAAATCCCAAGTAAATGAGTTATGTCTTCATGAATGATGATTTCTTCATGTTTATGAGCAGCTTCTCTTGCTGTAATCTTTTCATCACAATAGTCAAGTGTTTCAGATGCTCGTCCCTTGTTTTACTGAAGATCAGTATGTCATCTAAATACACAATGAAAAATTTCCTGATGAACTCTTTCAGGTTTTCATTCATTAACCTCATAACCTCATAAAGGTGCTTGGTGCATTTGTTAATCCAAATGGCATAACAAGCCATTCATACAACCCTTCGTTTGTTTTGAATGTTGTCTTCCACTCATCACCCTCTCTCATGCGAATATGGTGATATCCTCTTTTCAAATCAATCTTTGAAAAATATTTTGCTCCACTCAAGCAATCCATCAGATCATCCATCCTCGGCAATGGAAATCTATACCCGATGGTTATCTTGTTAATGTCTCTTGAATCGGTGTACATCCTCCAGCATCCGTCTTTCTTCAGACTGAGCAATGTTGTAACAACACACGGACTCAACCTTTCCATGACCAAGCCTTTGTCCAACAACTCATGGACTTGTCTTTTTACCTCTTCATTCTCTTGCGGCGTCAATCTGTACGCGGCTTTATTTGGAAAACTAGCTCCTGGTATGAGATCAATATGATGGCTCACACTTCTGATCGCTGGCAACAAACAAGGTAATTCGTCCACTACTATATCAGCGAACTCTTCCAGCAGTTCCTGAACTTCTTCTGGCAAATCATCCACTCTTGTTCTAGTCAGAACAACCTTTGGTTTTCTGACCACAATGAACTGTGGATCCTCCTTCTTCTTAACCTCTGTAAGAAGCTCCTTCCCACTCATGAGAAGTACTATGTTGCTTACTTCCGGCTTCACCTCCTTGTCTTTGATTGGAAGCAACATGTGAGTTCTCCCATTCTTTTCTAAGGTGTATGTGTTCATCTTCCCATCATGAATCACATTTCTGTCATATTGCCATGGTCTACCCAGCAATAAATGACAAACATCCATAGGAATAACATCACAGAGTATCTTATCATTATATCCCCATATTTTAAACTCAACTAAACATTGTTTAGTGACATTTACCTGATGTCCATTTTGTAGCCATGAAACTTTATATGGACTTGGATGTTCAATTGTCTCCAGCTCTAGCTTTTCTACCATCTCCGTCGAAACGAGATTATTCATGCTACCACTGTCCACAATGACCTTGCATACCCTATCTTTGGTTTTGCAAACAATCCGAAAAAGTCTATTTCTCTGGACTGAACTCTCGACTTCCTTTTCAGGTGTCAAAAGGACTTTCGCATCATCAGCGATCGTCCGCCTTCAGCGTCTTCTGCCTCCACATCTTGCCTTTGTGCTTCGGCGATGTGAGTTTCTCCACCCTCTTTCTTTTTATCAGGACACTCATAAGACTTGTGCCCATTCTTTCCACATGTGAAGCATTTTATTACTCCACCTCTTCCTCTTCCTCTACCTCTAGTATGAGGAAAAGTATTATTATCAGCATACCCTCCTCTCTGCTTAGTATGATTCCCTCTCTATTCATCATATTTCCCACGCTGTGAATTTCCACCTCTCTCGGGTCGAGTCTGAGGTTTCTTCCAGTCTTCCTTGGGTTTCTGATTTTTATCTTGGACAACTGATTTGCCCCTGGCTTGACTTCTGCCTCGACCTCTCTGACCTTTCTTTCGGCTCAGCTTCTCTTCTGCTTTTAGAGCCATCTGATAAGCATCTTCCACCGTTCGTATGGTCAACATACTCATCTCATCCTGAATCTCATATCTCAGGCCATTCATATACCTGGCTACTTTTTCATCATTGCTTTCACAATGACCTGCCCTGATATTCAGCCTGTAAAATTCCTCAGTATATTCCTTCACTGTCATCAGCTTCTGTCTCAAGTTCTGCATCCTCCTGAACAGAGTAATCTAGTAATCCCTGGGGATGAATTTTGCCTTCATCTTTGCAATCATCCTGTCCCGGCTCTTAATTTTCTGCTTGCCTTGGCAACGCCTATCTGCTTGTAGTTCATCCCACCACAATGTTGCATGTCCTTTTTATCTCATGACGGCATGCTTGACCTTCCTGTCCTCTTCGACATCTTCATAGTCAAAGTAGGTGTCTAGAGCTCTAATCCAGTCTAGAAGCTCTTCTACTTCCAGATTTCCCTCATAAACTGGAATGTCCATCTTCGCCTTTGCACCCATTCTTGCAACAGCTTTAAGCAAGCGTTCATTTGCTGCATCTTCTGCTGTGACTTCTTCTTCTCCATGTCCAGCATCATCTTCATTTTCAGACTCGCTGATATCTCCTATATCAGCTGTGCGTTTTTGTCTTATCTCCATGTCTACAAGTCTGGCGCGTATGTTATGCAGATCTCTTTCTACTTCTGGATTCTGCACCTATCTACCCCTTCCTCTGGACGTCTCCCTTTCCTCCTCTAGATCGGGTGATTGTCTATCTCTTCTTCTAGGTGGCATGATGAATCTTCTTCTTCTCTGCTATATAAAGCAAATAACTTTCCGGGCGCTCTAATACCAAACTGACACATCCCGCACCCTCTGCCTTGACAGAGACCTCTGCACTGACCTCTCGGTCTTAAGGATCGTTCAAAGTTCACTCTTGAGTCGGAGTGGCTCCTTCGATTCCTCCCTGGAATCGTTATTCACATGTGACCCGCAGGTCTTTTTCAGCACCTTACAACCTTCTGGTCCGGTCCCTTCTCCGTTCGCCACAGAAAGCCACAATCGGGTTTCAGGGTTTTCAAAAATCCCGATGTCACGACACTTCGGTTCCTGATTTCCCGATCTTCGTTTTCCTGATATGCTCCCTTTGTGCTTTAGCCCCTCCTGGATATGCCCCTAGTCATGTGACCTGCCTTTATATGACCGCAGTCATACCTTTTATCAGGGTTCGGGGTTTCGAATGTCGAAATGCACTAAACCTCTTGTCCACGAAATACTCGATTTCTCGATTCACGATTTTCCGATGGATGACTTTTCCTTTCGAGAAATTTCTCGACGATCGCGATTGTCGCCACACGTCCTTCTAGAATGGACGGTCTTCGCCGCTTCGGGGTTTTCTCCGTGGAAATTCCCGATGCCTTGTTATGACGGAATGACGTCAGCTGGGTCCCACACGGAGCTCTCCTCTTTTCGGAAAATCGAAATTCGCGATTCCGAACTGCACGTTCCCCTTGTCTCCAGGACTCACGAAATGTCGATTCCTGACTTCCTCCGAATTCCCGAAACACGTCCCAAGTGGATGGATGGTTCAGATTGATCCTCGATTTTCGCCAACTGCAAAATCAAAACACTTACCTATGTGAGTCCCGATGATCGAAATGTCGATGGGCTTCCGATCTCGTCCACGTGTCCCAACTGATGGACGGCTCCGATCGTTTACGGGGTTTCCAACAGGGATTTTCCCGATCTCTTGCTCACAGAACCTTCGATTTGTCGAATCCCAAAACTCCGATGGAGTTTTCCCTTTTGAGACTTTTCTCAAGATCTTAGATCTACACCACGTGTCCCCTCGAGATGGGCGGTCCTGATTCGACCTCCGGATTTTGAGACTTTCGATGCCCTGATGACACAAGTTCCCTGTCAATTTAAAACCCTGGTCGCCGAAATTCCGATGGGCTCTCGATGATTTCCACCTGTCTCCTCAAGATGGACGGCTCAGATTGATTCCGAGATTTTCACTCTGAAATTTCCCGATCACTCATCCTCGTGATTCCCGATTTCACGAATGTCGAAATTCCGATGGCCACGCCTCTCGTCGGAACTTTCCTCCTCCCGTTCACGAATCTTAAACTCCGTGCAACTCCTGGTCAATCCAATGGCTGACGGGTATTTCTGTGAAAATCCTACGGTCCACAATATCCTGATCTTGAACTCCGGATGCAGTCGTAACCTCCTCGCTTCTCTGGCAGATCTGACGGCTGGCGGGATTTCGCTAATCTTCCCCACAGATTTTTGACCGTTGATCTCTTCCCTTTGATAATTTCTCCAAAAGGAAACCAAGGACTCTTCCCTGGACTTATCCGCTTACACTACGAACTTCCGATGCCCCTCAATGTTTTCAAAGGTTTTACTCCTCCTGAGCTTCTCACAACTTCGAGCCTTAGAAAAGACTCTGGTGCACACTCCTTACGCAACCTTTATAAACCTTCAAATGTCAACTACTTCGACTCTGTGCACACCTGTAGCAGTAGTCCTTCGATACTTGGCTCAGGTCCGCAACCCTGAGACTCTCCTTGGCCTGTGCACTCCTTGCACGGCACCTATGCCTAATCGCACTCTGAGGGAATGAGAACAACCGCTACCTCTCCTGAGCTTTCAGAGACAACCCTCTGAACTCTTTGTCGACGCACTCCTTGCGGACAAATCAACTGCACTCCTTGCAGGAATCTTGCTCAGACAGAGAAACAATTGAAACTCATTCCTTCCTCCTTCCAGACTTCAAACTCAGACCATGAAATCACATACACATCATACAAAAGCAAATGTATAACAGGAAGCAAACATTCATGAACATATCATTCAGCATCAATACACAGAGCATAAACACAAAACCATGAATTTGAATCAATCTCTTTCTATTAATCCAAATATCAGTACATGGGTGTTCTTACTTAGCCCTCTACTTCTCTTTTATGCTCCAATGCTTCTAACTCTGATCATCTTACAATGCACAATGAGGGTGTCTATATCCCATTTCCCTCTTGCGCTCTACAATTGTCTAATCTAGAATTAAATTCTATCTACCTGCATAAATTCCTTCTACCTACTATGGACGAGAGCGGATCGCTCAAGGTCCTTTACAATACATAAGTACGCCTCTCCTTAACTATCACATTTAAGTTTGGCGCATCCACTCTTCAAAAGTTTTTAAACAATTTAACATATGCTCAAAATGTGTGGCACTTGCCCCCACACTCGATTGATGTTGACGATGCTCCTGCATCATGGCGTCGTTGTCGGGGAATGAATTGAAGACATTTCCCTGGGATTGAACGACAAAAAAAAAATTATTTTGAAGGTGCATCCGAAATCAATACCTTGAAGATTGCAACTTGCACCTGGCGAATCCATTGTTTCAGTTGTGGCTCCTAAAGGCAGACACACGAGGTATTCGCCACAACTGCCTCTAGAAACACCTGAAGCTAACCCAGAGAATATTATCAGAAATGGAAAGACCCCTCAAGAAGGGATTTCAACTATTGTATCAAGTGATTATGGTAATTTACATTATTCTTCTTTAAAAACTCTAATAGTTGCATCCAATTCTCTTGTTATACCATCTGTTGGAGTTTCCAGAAGTTTAAATTTTGGGAGTTTCCCTATTGAATTCTCCCCTTGTAGGCCTCATTTAGAAGAAATCTTTGACACTCATGTTTCCCCTAAGATTGTAAAGTGGTTCAGACCTAGAAGCTGAGAATATTTTTCCACTTTGGGTTTCCCTACTCCTCCTCCTATCATAGTTGTTGCATCCAAAAAGGGGGGAAATTATTTTCCTTTGATCCCTATACCATTTTCATCCAACACTCAGTCATTTCCTCCTTCTCCTAGATACGCAGCTGCAGTCTCACCTGTCCAATTTTCATCTCCCCTTTGTTCTCCTACAACTCACATCCAAATGGCAACTGATAATCCTCCTAGAAATAGAATGAATGCCATAGTGGCTGCTAGGTATGCCCCTCTGGTTCTGACTCGGCCTATGAATTCCCTCCCAATTGGAGATTACCTCAAGTACATGCCCAAGTTTACAAGAGAGGAAGACATAACTATTAAAGAGCACCTTTCATCTTTTTACAGTTATGCAGATAATCTTAATATTGAACACGAAGATGTATGGTTGAGAGTTTTTGTACAGAGCCTTGATGGTGAGGCTAAAAAATGGTTCAGGGGTTTGACTCTTGGATCTATTAATGGGATTGAAGCTCTAGATGATGCATTTTTAAGACATTGGGGAGATAAAAAATATTCCATTTATTATATTACGGAGTTTGGGTCACTTAAGAGAGGAGAGGGAATATGTCTCGGAATTCTCCAAGAGATTTAATAAGATGTACAATAAGATCCCCATTGAAATTAATCCTGCCAAAACCTCTGTCAATATCAATTATGCTAGTGCATTTGACCCTGAGTTTTTCCTCCTGATGAGAGAAATAAGATTTGCCTTCTTGGCTCATATGAAAGATGCAACCCTTGAAGTAGAATCCAATATATTGGCATTTGATAAGCTTAGGATTAAAGCCAATAGAGACAGGAGAAAAGGCAGGGCCAAAGCTTCGACCTCTGGTTCCTCTACTTCCCACCCTCAAGTTGATGAGTTAATCCAAGCAAAGTAGAGGCCATCCAGGTCTTATCCTTTCCCAGATCTAAGAAAGAGGTTTAGTCTTTCTTGGGTAAAATCAACTTTTTGAGGAGGTTCATTTCTAATTTTGTTGAGTTAGTTGAACACATTACAACCATGCTTAGAAAAGGAAACGAAGTGAAATGGACTGTTGAGTCTAGAAATTATTTCAACCAAATCAAGAGGGCTTTGATTGATGCACCTGTGCTCATCAACCCTGACTATTCTAAGGAATTTCTGATATTTTCTTTCGCCTCATCTGATACATTGGTTGTTGTTTTGCTACAGAAAAATACAGAGGGATTAGAGCAGCCTATTTTCTTTTACAGCAGAGCGTTGAGAGATGCAAAGATGAGATATGATAAAATGGAAAAGCAGGTGTATGCTTTGGTCAAAGCCCTCAAGAATTTCAGAATTTGTGTCCCGCATTCAAAGATTATTGCATATGCCCCTCAGCCTCAGTAAAAGAGATATTGATCCAGCCCAATATAGATGGGAAAAGAAGCAAATGGATAGCCAAAATTCTAGAGTTTGACCTAGAAATAAAACCTACCAAATTGGTGAAAGGCCAATGTTTATCCAGGTTACTGGTTGAATCGAATTGCAAGGCGTTGGGAGTTAATTTCATGAACACACACTCAGAAAATCAGAAAACTAAGATTGTTGATAAAGACTCTCATGTCGACCTCAACTTAGCAGAATGCACCTGATATAAAGACATCATATATTTTCTACAGAAGTTGAGGCCTCCTGATGGTTTGGAAAAAAATGAGGTGAGACCTTTGAAACTCAAATCAATCAAATATTGTCTCATTGATCAGGTTTTGTACTGGAAGGATCCTCTGTGATTTCTATTGAGATGTATGGATCCACAAGAGGCCCAAAGAGCTATCACTGGTTTTCATGACAGCTCATGTGGGGGGCATCATTTTTGGAGGACCACAGCTTATAAGATCCTCAGAGCTGGGTATTTATGGCCCAGCCTTTTTTCTGATGTTTGTTCAAAGGTTAGATCTTGTGTCAAGTGTCAAAAGTTTGTTGGAAAGCAGCAGCTCAAATCTTTGCCTTTGAAACCTGTAATGGTTTCTAGACCTTTTCAGCAGTGGGGTCTTGACTTCATTGGAGAGATCCACCCAGCCTCAAGTGGTCAGCACAGGTGGATTTTGACTGCCACTGATTATTTTACCAAATGGATAGAAGCCATCCCTACAAGGAGCACCTCCCACAAGGTAATCATAAGCTTCCTTGAAGATATCATGTCTAGATTTGGTTGTCCAATCAGGATTGTTAGAGACAATGCTGCCTCTTTCAGAGTTGAGCCATTTATTAATTTTTGTGAGCAGAATGGGATTACATTGATCCATTCCAATCCCTACTACCCTCGTGGAAATGGCTTAGCAGAATCCTCTAAGAAGATCCTCATAAAGATCATCAAAAAAATGTTAGAAGACAACAAGAAATCCTGGGATTCAAAGCTGAAATTTGCCTTATGGGCTAATAGGATTACAGCAAAGAGGTCACTTGGAATTTCCCCTTTTTAGCTTGTGTATGGGGTTGAGGCTATTTTTCCTACTCAGCATGCCTTGCATGTGGCAAAATTCCTCCAATACTACCAAGGAGAACCTGATGATATGATCGGGAGGGTACTGCAGTTGGTAGAAGTACAACAAACCAGGGAGCAGCTGCTTGATAAGGCGCAGAACCATCAGCGGAAAATAAAACGAGTCTTTGATAAGAGGGCAGGCAAGGAATATTTTCAGTTGGGGGATCTGGTGCTCAAGTGGGATTCCCCCAAGCAAGACAAAGGCAAAAATGGTAAATTCAAATCCTTATGGATTGGCCCCTTCAAGATTACTGAGGTATTTTCAAACAACACTTATAAATTACAGAACTTGGAGTATTCTAAAGTTTTTGGTGGCCCTGTCAATGGGCACTTTCTGAAAAAAAAAATTATGTTTAAGCCGTGATTGGCGTCCCACCATTTTAATTACCACTTCCTTTTATGTTTATTTTGACTAAGAGACTCCATAACCCAAGGCTAAGGCATTGAAGTTGCACGTTCTTGGCAACTTGCAGGGAGCATGCCATCCCCTGTGAACCCAAATGTTATCATATGAAGTTGTCTGAGTCGTATGTGATTGTCGTTAATACCCAAGTTTGTGTCCTTGCCCCATCCCTCTCTCTCTCTCGCAGGCCAGGTCCTAAATTCTTCCCTTCGACTGGTAAAATCGTTATTTTTCTTTTGTTAACAACCTAGTTTTCCTTGATGCCTTACCTGAATAGGTCTCGGCCCGAAAGATTTTTTGTTTTTCTCTAAGGATGCACACTCATCTCCTTTTGCTTCAATCACTGGTCATTCTGTTTTCCCAAGCCCGCAGCAAGCCATCCAAATCTTTGTTTACACACGCAACAGCCATGGGCACGAAGCACAACACTCAGAGAGGCCCATTGAGAACTCAAATCGAGCAAGCAGACAAGTTCAGTTTTCAATGGCGGAGATTCCATGTGAAGTTCATATCAGCGGCCCTCAGGCGATCGGATTTATAAAGTTGCACGAAGATTAACGTCAGACAGAAGTTCGGAGTTGAAGATCAAATGTCGCATGTCCTTCCTCAATGGGCGGGCACGATTTACTTCGGATTTTGGGTTTTGGAATTGTGGGTGCTTCTTCTTTCGGCGTTCTCCGAAGTCCGAAGTGCATTCCAGTGACGCATATCTTCCTCCTTCCGTGACACGTCGGCTGTGGGAAGTCGTTCTCCGAGGGAAATTCTTGTCAGAACCCGCAAAAAGATCCTAGTCGTTGGTTGGAAGGTGTGGACATGGCAACTGACAAACGAATTCGCAAGGAGCAAAGTGCGAAGTTGCGAAGCACTCAAGGGTTTGAGTCCCGAGTCGTAGCCCAAGGTCATGTGGGAGGCAGGCCTAGGAAGAGAAGCTAGCGCCCATTGCATAGCACTGGCTGATTCAGAGATTCGAAGAAGAAATTGCAGTCGTCTACCGCGAAGCAGATCCGATCATAGATCTAAGAAAAGTGATTTCGTCGATCCGAGTATCTGGAGATCTAAAGTCGAGTGGTGTGAAGACACCCGAAGCGCGAAGTCCTGAAACACCATTCGGGATAAGTGTCAGGTCATAGCCTGTGGTCACGTTGGGGAGAGGCCAAAGACACTTGGAACTCATTCGTTGCTCCGCGTTCAAGTCTCTTAAACACCAAATTTGGCGTCGTCTCCATGCAAGGTTTAATGGATCCTAGAATTTGTGGGTGGATAGAATTTAGCGGTGGTGCTAAAGGTGGCAGGATTTCCCAAATCTCGGATCATAATCAGGCCTTGTTTCGATCCCGAGGAGATATCAGTTAATGAACACAGGCCAGTAGTTGAAACCTCGTCTCACTCCATAAATAGAAGGCATGGCAACCCTGGCAGAGAGATCAGAACTATCAGCCCAAGGAAGATTCACGCACAGTCCGACAGAGGATGTACACAGGGGGAAATCTTTAGGCAAGACGGCTAGATCAGCTCACACTTCTAGCAGTTGTAAATGGGTCTAAGTATAAATAGCTCAGTGTAAGAATTTGTTAAGGTCATCAACGGGTTGAGAAAAGCTCCCTATTTTGTAATATTTTGATGCCAGAACTGTTCTCTGGTTATGTATCAAATTTGAGACTTTCGCATTAATAGAAGTCAACTTCTTTCATCTCTTTGTTTAAATTGTGCTGAAACACTCAGGGATGGAGGATCTAGTCGAGGGTTGTGATTCTATTGTAATGTAGGTTTGATTACAGTAGTGTCGTGACCAGTTTTAGTCAGCTTCCATGTTATCTTATTTCCCCTTACGCTGAGAGACTCAGGCATGGAGGATCCAGTCGAGTTGTTGTAGTCACATGATAATGTAGTTTTGATTATTATGTTTTTGTGGCATATTTCAGTGTTTGAAACTTGAGTTCAAGAGTCCTCTTGAGCCTGAGATTTTCTTCACCAAGTTGCTTGAAAGCCGAATGCCCATAGCAGTCTTGTTCACCTCTCTCACCAAGTCTTCCTTCTGCTCACACTTAAACTCAAATCACTGACTGAAATTAATGAGGCCCTCACTTCCATGTGCATTGTTTGTCCAGTTTATGTGTTAAAATCATTCTTGTACTGAGTTTTGTCCATTTGACCTCCACTCATAAAATCAACATCCACCAAATATTTTGATGGGTACTGGGCTTATCCTCCTGCAATTTGAGGGTGACTCTCAGTGCTAACACCTTGAACTGAATATTTTTTTGATTATCAAACCTTAGCTTAGCATTAGGAACCATTTTTGCTCTGGTGGAGTTAAGCCCCGGCTCGGGGATGACCTGTTGTTGAAAGTATATGAACAATGGAGTCTATGGTTGGGAGGAACGCTTGAGTTCTCCGAGCAGTTGGTGACTTTTCATAAAAGATAAGTGTTTTTATGTGTTTGTCTCAATTATTGTGTGCTTAATTATCTATGTTTAATATGGTTTAAGTTCTTATATGTTGTTGCATATAAGTATTTGTTGTATTATGTATAATGTTGTTTGCACATGTAAGTGTGGTGTTGATATTCAGTATTTGTGATCATGCATAAGTATGACAATTATTGTTAGTTATTCTTGTTAAGTTAACCTTGTGATAATGGTCATGAGTCTCCGAGGAAATGTTAGAATTGTCGTGCGCACAGGGGAATACTATGTGTGCACAAGAGGTTGGATTTCGCTTGTGCACACAGGGAAACAGTGCTCGGGCATAAGAAAAATAGAATTGGCGCATGACGCCAGAACGGTTGCGCGCGCGGAAGAGATCACATGTTCAGAATAGATTACGCGCACAGTAGTGGTGTATGCTCAGAATGTTTGGCGCGTTTCAGCTTGGATTTGAGCACGATACTTCAAGTATTATTGTGCAGACTATTGTTTTAGAGTAAAATCTATGCATTGGATTTTTTTTGGAGTAGCATTGTTCAATAGTAAGTTGGGTAATGTTACAGTATGGTATCAGAAGCAATTTGATTGGTAACGAGGACGTTACATATGCATTGTATCATTGAAGATGTACACGTTGTCGTTGTCAAAAATCTTTCTTTGTCAATTTATCATTGGCGGAAAAAAAATTTGTCATTATATCAGTGGCAAAAAAATTTCTTCACCAAAATACTTTGTATTTGCGATATAAAAAAATCTTCGCCAATATACTCTATATCAACAAGAACTTTTTTTTTTTTACACTGATTTTTCAATTTTGAGCTCGCGACCATCACAAAAAACACTTAATTCGACACCTTTAACTACATGAACCAACCTCTGCACCAAAAACCCCAACACAAATTAAATTTTGAGGAGTTTTGACCCCGATTCCTTCTACTAGGTGAACTCAAATTTCGCCCAAATCCACACAAGTCGAAATTTGCTACTCTATGGTAGACTCTTGCAAGCTCAGTGTTGCAACCCAAGCTCTGATACCACTTGTAATATACCCGCCCACTAAAAACATATTAAAATCCCCTAACACAAATAAAATTAACAAGGCAAGCAACATGCCCAGTAATGTACATGGATCTAACAACAATTTTAAAATTCATGAATGCAATTAACCAAGAAAACACACAACATTCAATAAACATTTTTACACAGCAGAACTAACATGAGAAATAGAACATAAAACTCATTTTTAATGGGGAAACCAACTGGCTACAGACGAGGGACGTTCCTCCCAACCGTAAGCTTGTTCATTTTCTCTCAACGGCAAGCCACCCTCGAGCTAAGACTATGAGTCTAGAAAGAGATTCGGCCCTCTTGGTTGTCCACTCTCCACACTTAGCAATCCAAAACCCTTCTTTCCCCTCAACATGCACAACCCATGGAATGTGATCCCACTTCTCTGCCACACAATCCCTTGGGCCTTCCCACTTCCCTCCGGGGCTCCAGTCCACACGGTTGGCCAAAAAATCTCTTGCTTACAGGCACACAACCTACATTCTCAGTGTTAGTTCACAACTCCACTAAGTTGTTATAGGCACCCAACCTAATTTCCAGCATTAAACTCGACCCAACAAGTTGTATTTGCATGGTTAGCATGATTGGTGCTCTTTCCCAACACCAAACTCCTCTCTTGTTGTCTAAAATCATCATTTAAAAACTACTCCAAAAAACTACTTGAATTTCATTTTCTTCTCATTCAAATTTGACTCACATTTCCCAAAAAGTAGTTGTATTCAACCCTTGTTGTCATAAATTAGTGAGATGATTTTTCCCACCAACCACTCTTACATCATTCAATAGCTATTTTGATATTTCAAAAGAGATAACCATTAATATGAAATGGTTTAGATTAATAGAAATGGGCAACCCCTTGGACCCCCCTTTAGCCCCCTCTCTTGTGAAATCATAGCCCTCAATCGTAATCGTCCTTCTCGTGTCACATCTAATGATTTATTTTTTATTAATTATTTCAATGTACAATTTACATAGCTCAACCCTCGACCATATTAACATATCGGCTCACCAACCTAAATCGCATTTGCACAATTACATTATAATTTACAGTGACTAAAACTGGAGATGTTACACCAATTGTGGCGACACTTCATACCCCCAGCCAACACTATGGCTACATTAGCCACTATTCTGACAAGATTATTTAGAATGTAGCAAATAAGCTAGAGATGGAGGAGGAGAAGGAGGAGGCTCCCAACACACAATTCAAAGTGGCCTACCCTAGGGATGTAAGAGCTTAGGAATGTTAGCAACAGCGACTCAATCTTATGACTTGAATTGTAATCTACAAATAAAGATTGACACATATAGACCCTTCAAGATTGTTTATAATGTAGCAAATAAGCCGGCGATGGAGGAGGAGGCTCTCAACACACGGTGCAAAGTGGCCCACCCTAGTGATGTAAGAGCTAAGGAATGTTAGCAACAGCCACCGCAATCTTATGGACTTGAATTGTAATCTACAAATAAACATTGACACATATAGACCCTTGTCAACACAAGAAAAAGGGTCTAGTTGTGAGGGTTCCATCAAAATCGATAGCATTCCCTTCTTTCTAGATTAAAAACAAAGTTTCTATTAAAACAAAGTTGCCTTGCCAATTGGAACTCGGTGGACCATGGAAATTTATCACCTAAAAGAGCAGCATTCCAAGGAATGGGATACAAAGAAAAATGGCCACAAAAAGCATTTATCAATTTTTAGATGGACTTGCTAGGGTAGAACCAGAATATATTCTTAACTATGGTCTCCTACAGAACAGACAATGATAGAAATTCAATTGAACAAGACAATCCTTAGTAGCGAGACCTCCTATTAGAAGAGACCATGCCAAAAAGGTTGTATTGGCTTCCACTATAGATTTCCAAACACTCCTTGGCCCATAAAACCAAGTGATTTGCTTAAATTTGAGCCTATGGAATTTCTTGAAATGAGCATCTAAATTCGGTCTCCTTGACAACCATCAATAACAATCAATTGGCTCTTACTCAATAAAGGATTTGGATATATTCCAATGTCAATCTTTCCACCAATTACTGAGAGAATGAACTCTCAATGGAAAAAGAATGTGTCAACGGATTCTCGACTTTATCCAACACCAGTATATCAACATTATCCAACATCAGTGTATCAACATTATCCAATGTAAAATTTTCCTTCAATTTTGGGTGCAAAATCTAACCCCTTCTTCCAACATCAAAAAAATATCTTGTATTTTCACTTCGATTACCACCACATATCCTTGTTATTCTAACATGAATATATTTCAACCAATATTACTCCTAATATAATGAGGTGCATCTTGTCCGGTTTGGCTGTAAAGCAGATGACTATATATTTACACCATGGGTTCCCAAAACCCCCAAACGATAAAATAAATAAATAAACCGAATAAAACATCATTTATATTGACAGGGTTTGAATACTTTGGATGCATTGAAAGCCTTCAAATTTCATAAGCAAGCATTTTCTTTTACTTGAAGTTTATGATGATAKGTCATGCTTACCCCTTYCATTTTATTTTACTTTAAGTTTAGGATGATATGTCATGCTTACCCCTTTCTTAGGTTTACTTGAATTTTATGATGATATGTCATGCTTACCGCTTTTTAAGGTTATTTTTTTATTTCTTGCATTTGCACCAAATGGTGCAATTACAAAAATATACAGTAGGGACTAGTAGRTGTGAATTTGACATTTACAAGTAGTAGACCCAAGAATCCAATAGCTCAGTCTGCATAATTACTACTACATTCAAAAAACAAAATCCAAATAATAGGGAATCTAGTTAACAGTTACAGCAGGAGTATTGTTGCTGCTAATGAGGATGAAACTTGAGAGATGTCTGGCAAATTCTCCACAAGCTTAGTGAAGTTGATAATTCACCAAAAGTAGGTCTTTTAAAATAGTCCATAATTGGGCCAGCTATTATTTTGACCCTGTTCTCTAGACCGCCTACCATAACACACCTATTATCCAAGGTAGCCATCATTGGGATTCTCCTTCCAACTATGTTCTCAACTGCTATGATTTTAATGTAATCATGTCTACTATCCATGCTAGCTATCGTTGGGATTATCTTTCCATCTATGTTCTCAACTACTAATCTTGTTGTAATCATACCTATTATTCAAGCTAGCCAAGGTTGGGATTCTCCTTTCAACTATGTTCTCAAATATTGTGATTTTCTTTTTATCACACCTATTACCCAAGCTAGCTATCATTGGGATTTTTGTCCCTGGGTTATTTTCAACTACTGGAATTTGTTCCCCAGATCCCTAGTGTATTTCTTATGAGGTCTGATTATATTGGCTAAATCCATTGGAATTTTCATTTTGGAACTCGTAACCTTTTAGCTGTGAATATGGATGTTTAACCAAGACACCAAACTGGGGTGTCCCACAAGATACCCACATCATTGGAAGTTGTTCCTATTTTTCTTTTGGCGGAGATGTATCAATACAGCAACACCATGCCTACTTTCAACTATGTTGTCAACTAGATCCCCTTAGTTCTGTAATTTATTTTCTTATAATCATCTGACGATACTGGTTAAATCTATGCTAGATACTGTTGCAATTCTCAACATTGCCCACTTCTGTGTTACTACTGGATATTGCAAATCACAACTAATGGTGCTGAGGGAAATAAATGTTAATTTGGAAAAAACACAAATAATAAATGTTATTTTGGATTTAAAAAATGACAACTCCCTTAGTTCCATAGTCTATTTCTTATGATGTTCTGATAATACTTGCAAAACCGTTAGATAAACATGCACAAACTTCTTATCGCCCAGTTTAGACTCTCGGACACAATTTTTCAACTGAGTTTGCTTCACTTGATCTTTAAACCTCAAAAGCTGAGCATAAAATATAACATGACAAGAAGACTTTCATAACCAGAGATATTCCACAATTTTCAGAATCTATCAACTAATCCTCTTGGAATCTAATTCAAGTCAAATATA
>JASDQU010370470.1:77414-90073 GCA_032191745.1 Picea mariana | reverse complement strand
TCGATTTATTGGAAGTTTTTGGTTGAGCTTATGGGCACTCATGGACACCAAACTGAAAAAGAGCACAACTTTTCATCCACAAACTGATGGTCAGACAAAAGTGGTAAATAGAATAGTGTTGCATCTTCTTCATGCTTATTGCAGCAAGCATCCTAAGCTTTGGGATGAGCATTTACACTACATTCATCATGCTTACAATCGAGCTAAGCACTCTTCAACTCAAACGTCGCCATTTGAAGCATGTTTTGGCTATTTTCCCAAATCTCCTTTAGATTTTATCTTTGGGAAGGATATTGCTATTGATGGTCAATATGACATTGATAGGGAAGAAAATTTCATTGAACAAATTCAGTCGATACATCAAATGGTGCAAGAGAAGTTGGAAAAGAGTCAAGCCAAGTACACGACAAGACATGACAATCATCGCATTGATGACAGTCTCCAAGTTGGATATGAAGTTTTCTTTACATTAGTAAGGAGAGGCTTAAAGAAGAAGGTAAAAAATTGAAACCAATTCGATATGGTCCTTTCAAGATTCTTGACAAGATTGGTAACAATGCCTTTCGTTTAGATTTTCCTCGTTATATGAAAATGTATGTAGTCGTTAATGTTGAGAATTTGAAATTGTATGAGCCTCCTTTGATTGATGTTCAAGGAGAGCATGTTCAAATTCCTTCTATAGATGATTTTTCTCGAGAATATCTTACAGAACTGCATGAAGACACAATCCTTGACAGGAGAATGAGAACTTCAAAACGAGGAAATGTGGAGTATCTTCGAGTTGGTCTTAAAGGTACAAATCCAAGCAAAGCCAAGTGGATTGAGGTTGGAAATGTGAGGGAACTATACCCTCATCTCCAAATAGACTGAAAATAGTCTTTTGGAGGTCCAAAAGATTTCCAATGGGGAGGTGTGATCCAGGGGATCAAATTTTGCTCAAACATTCAAAGTGCTCGGAATCACTTCAAATTGAATGGGAGCGTAGGCCTTGTCATCATGAACCCAATGCAAATCATTTGGATTCAAACAGATGTCAGGAGAGAGAGATATCGCATTCTGTTCAAAACGAAAAATAGGCAAAAAAAAGGGATGCTGACTATACAGTCCGTATGGATGCTGACGTGGCAGGCCGTACGACACGTGGCAGGGGCCATATGACACATGGCAGGAAGTTGTGTGGATAGCTTGCATATGACGTGGCTTGGTTGCAGTGAATGGGATAGCGACACATGGCCCAATCAATGGCCGCCATGTATCACCTTTATATTGGTTTAAAATTTATGTTGTTGGCCGGATTCGACCCCGTGACCTCTCGGAAGGGTAAAGCCTTGGGAAGGGCCATCCAACCGGTGTGCCCACATGTATTACTTAACATATATATATGTTTGATTTTATTTGAGTTTGAAATAATTTGAATTGGGGCACGGACCGGGCCGGGGTTAAGCCTCGTCCCACGATTATATATGTATTTTATATGACCATTGTAATATGCATTTAAAACCACGGTTATATATCTATTGCATATGACAGTTGTAAATGTGTTTAAACCCGCGGTTATATATATACGTGTGTGTGTGTGTGTGTGAGCATTGTGGTATGTGTGCAGTTATATATATATAACATGTGACCATTATGGATGCATGTGTTTTAACTCCTGCAGTAATATATATGGTTTAAACCTTAACCCCTATTTGTATTGTGCACGGTCATGTGGTGGCCATGTGCCCACGTGCGTTGGTGGTTAAGGGCCAACGCGTAATTGTTCGACAGTTTGTACCGATTGTGCGGTTGCCCCCAATGCTGAGTTTTTCCACATAAAAGCGTGTGGGGGCTAGGTTGAGGCAACAAGGGTGCATGTTGGTGATCCAGAGACAAGAAGTTTGAAGGGGAACTTCCAGGAAGCCTATCTTCTTCAATTTTTGGCCAAACGAGGTGTCGAAAAAGCCTAGCTAGTGGTTTTTGGACGTTCTGGAGCCATTGGAGCCATCTATTTGGAATTTTGAGCATTGTAAAGCAGATATTTCAGAACTTTGAGCAAATAATACAAAAGATCCATTGGAAGATGGACCAGGAGATGTAGCCCAAGAGAGGGGTGAACTCCTTTATCATTTGTTATGTTATGTGTTTTATGTTCACTGTTTATTGTTGTTGTTTATATGTATCTTAAATGAGTAATTTCTATAAAAGTTGTGTTGCAAAATTGATCCATTTGCATTTTAACACATGAATTAAATCTTTCAAATAATTTCAAGAACACAAGTCTTCTTCATTTTTAGATCACTTTGGGATGCATTTTTGGTGGTAACCGACATCCTCAACTTCCTGGAAGCAAGCAAGAAATAAGAGTTCAAGCGAGCGTGAAACAAAATCAAGCGAGCGTGAAGTTCAAGTGAGCGAGTTGCAGATAAGCCTTCTTATGTCGAGTCAAATTGTAATAAGGATCTACCTACATAAGGAGACCTCCTTTAGTATTTTGAAATGGCTCGAAGTCTCGAATTATTAGAGTTACTGAGCACTCTAATAAACACTATTGAAGACAACACAATGATATTGAACAAAACAAATCTTCAATCGGTGCTAACGTGTTTTCAAGTGATGCAAGCTAAAGTTAGACTTCTTCAATCTCTATCCCAGCTATTGAATGATGAGTTGATAGATCTCAAAAATCAACAGCCAGTGAAGTGTTTTGAACTAGTTTATGTTCAGCACAATCCTCTCTATGATGATGATGGTGATGTTTTTAATCAACAGTCAATGAAGGAGAAACTCAATAAGACAAAGACGATGTTATTCTTGAACCTACTTTTCAATATTTTTCTTTTGAGTTTAATGAAGAAAACTTTTCAATGATGCATCAACATGTAGTAAATCTACTTCCACGGATTTCAAAGCAACAGGTTCATAATACTCTTTCCAAGCCCATCATCAAGCCTTGGGAAGAAATCATTTACAAAAAGAATAGAACAGGACTTGGATATGACAAGGAAGTTACTTTTCATATTCCTAATTATTCGAGACCAATCAAGTTCCAAAGTATTGGATTCCTTCAAGAAGCTTCAACTTCACTTGTTCAAGTTCAACATCAAAATGATAAGTGCCAGCATTGTAATCGAGGTGGTCACAAGGAGAATCAATGTTTTGATCTCCATCCTTGCCAACATTGTGGCAAGAATAACCATTCTTTAGACAGATGTTCAACACTGAAGAAACCTACAAGATTGAAAATTCACTATGAGTGGATTGATCCTTGGAAATGGTCATCAACAACCAAGTGATTATATAAGTCTTACCATAGAATTCAATCTTGAGTAAAGACCAATCTTGTAGCACATAACATTTTTGTACCTCACATAAGTGGTCCCCTTATGTCATATCTTTCAAGCATGGCCCTCATGGGATGAGATAACATCTGGTTTTTTCTGCATGCCCACTTTGTTTTGTACTCAAATGAAACAAGTATGGTACTCTCTTGAGCATAGAAGGTGGGAGTACAATGATGTAACTCTCATGCACCTTAAGGGGGGGAGTTCAAAATTCCAATGATGATGGTTCATGAAACCACTTGTGGTCTCTCCTTTAAGATGACAAAGGGGGGAATTAATGATGGAATTGAATATGGTTGTCAAACTAAAAGTTTTGACAACAAGTATGCCATATGTGCATGAAATTTTCCAAATGGGAAACTGTTGTCTGTAAATGATAGACCTTGGCAGAATTATGGTTCAATAAGTTTAAGTTGAATCATATATATTTTTATTTTGAGAGAAATGATGTGAAAATTTGGTTCACAAAGATGTTCATTTAGCCTAGCAGAGGACAGGAGGATCCTTTTGCATTGCAACTTGGCATTTGATTGAGTTTTCAGGCATTTTGAGGGATGTGTGAGACAAGAAGTTGATTCACCTCTCTTGGTTTTCTCTCATCAGATTGGAGTTTACATTAAGTGAACAAATTGCATGCATCCTGGCTCACATGATTACATAGTGAGATTTTCTAGAGATGGCAGGCTTTGACAGGATTATGGGTCAATGACTTGCAATTGAATAATACACATTATACATTGGGATGTTGTTGGACACCTAAAAGTCTCAATATTGGTTAGTGGTTATCCAAAAACCATCAAATACATGGTATCAATTGGTCAGTGGTCATCCCAAACCAAAAATTTAGAGAGAACTTCAGTGATGCACTAATAGTAGAGTGGTGATACTACATGTTCACCAATTAGCAGAAGACATCAGATTCTTCTAGCTAAAATACTTGGCAAAATGATCAAATTGTCAAGCAATCAGGGAATGTTTAGATATTGCAGTTCACTTCCATATCTCATCTCTTTTTCAGTTCATTTTAGATGAACCTTTCAGAATCCTTATTGGCGGTTTTTCAGGCAGTTCTTCATTGAGGATCAGCACCAGAGTTTCAGTATGAAGACTTGGAATTGATACCAGTTTATGCTTTATTGCTAGTATTATTGATCGGACTTGTGATTGAGGGGAGGATTGTTAGCCTATGTCTTACCTTTACCAATCACCAAGTCTAAATTGTCACCTATATTTGTATTATTCATTTAGGATATTAGTAATATATCCTCAAGTGATGACTAATGATTTAGTCAAGATTGCCTAGCCTAGTCATCATGCATGATTATAGGATCTAGAGAAAATCTCTCTATGAGGTAGCATCACCCATTGTACTATAAATATGTAACACTGGTGTGAATATATCTAGTGTTGGCTAGTAAGCCTTTTCTGCCATGTTGTTCTTCTTGTTTATGTTTTATCATGAATATCCTTAAATATTGTTTGTTGATTTATTCTCATATATTTTCCCTTTATCTCAACTTCACTAAAGATTTCACAGAGTCATTGATTGAATTTAATGATTTTTTATTTGGTTTGAGCAAGTTTTTGAACGTTTCAGGAGGGTGTCACTCCCTTGCAGTTCACACCAAGGCGCCATCCACATCATTGGAACTCCAAAAAATCCATCCAAAGGGATCCATTAACTAACTGTCTCTCCCCCTAGAGCCTACAATAGAGCATAAGTCCCCTAACTGGTGCCCTTTATGCTTGAGAACAGAGGCACCATTGCCCTTGTTTTGGTGATTTTTCCCCTTTCTTCTTTCTCTTTCTCAATATGATATTGAGGGGATTTTTTCCCAAAGGATCATTGATTATACTTGAATTTTGTTTCCTAATAATTTGACAACTATCACTCATTTATGTTTCTCCCTTGACATCGAAAATTTTCTCCTAGTTGTGGTCCCCTTGGGTTAACATGATCCCTTAGTTCTTCCTGCCTTTGAGTTCTTTGATCTTAATCTAACAAATATTTGAGATTTCTTGGTTGTTTAGGACCGTTCATCAACTAGAGTTTTCAAAGGTTTCTTGGTATTGAGCCTTCTTATCTTCATTTGAAGCATATCTCTTTTTTGGATGATTAAGTCTCTTTTTCTTACCATGACCCAAACTTGATTTTCATTTCTTGTTGCTCTTGTTTTGAGGATTTTCATGAGTGTTTGTCTTCCTTCTCTTTTACATATTTGAGTTATTGACTCAATAGGTTATCCCCTACTTGTTGTCTTTTAGTTCTCATCACTTTGAGTGCACTTAGTTTGATTTCTTTTTCCCCTCATAGTTCTTTGTGTCAAACATAGATCTCTTTCATCTGAAAGTTAAGCAGAAGAAAAGTTCTCATATTTATTGCATTTATAGTTCAACAAATGTAAATTGATTGCATTAAAAGTTTTGGGTGGTACATGTTTGTAGTTTGCATCAGGTAACCTACATTGGGTTTATGCATTTGGGAATGGAAAAATACTCTTATCCTTTCCATAGATAGATTTCATCTAACAAAATCCTTTGTATCTCAATTTTTTTCACTATTTTGGAGTCCAAGTAATGAACATAATCAATTTCCATTCAATACCATTGAGTAAACAACATGATAATAATCAAAAGGCTAATCAAAATCTATCTAGAAATTTTTGTTTCTAGGCATTTTGCAAACCTACATTAGCTTAGGTGTAGGGATTTGGAACAGGTGTTGAGAATAAATTTCCAAAGACATAAAAAAACATAGAATATTGTGATAGGGAGAGTAAATCCATTTTTTTTATAAGTGTAGCTATGAACACCTTCTCACATAGGGGATAAACATGAGGTTGTGTGTGAGAGAGAAGTGGAGATTACCCCTCCAAGGCTCAATCAATCATAGAGGAACAAGTGTATATTGGGGGTATTTCTTGAGAAACCACTTATTTCATTTGGTCTCAGTTCTTCGTGAACTCTAAATCTATTTGGGGTCGTCTGGAGTTTTATCTATCCACTTGTCTTCATTTCTTTTGAAGAGATTCATACCTAATATCCTTCCCATATGTTTGGAGTTGAATCTCGATTGTACCTTCCTAGAGGATGAATGGGAGTTGGTAAACTTAGTGGCCTTTATTTTTATGGTTCATACATAAGATGAAGGCGAAGGGGAGTCTTTATTGTACCTAGTTTAGACATTGGTCAAACTCACTCGAGCTCCTTGGAGGGTAACCCAAATCATTGATTGAATTTAATGATTTTTTATTTGGTTTGAGCAAGTTTTTTAACGTTTTAGGAGGGTGTCACTCCTTTGCAGTTCACACCAGGGTGCCATCTACATCATTGGCGCTCCCCAAACTCAATTGAAAGGGAGCCATTAAATGACTGTCTCTCCCCCTAGAGCCTCCGACAGAGCATAATTCCCCTAACTGGTGCCCTTTCTACTTGAGAACAGGGGCACCATTACTTAGTAGGGGCATCATACTAATGGAGGATAAAATATTTTCGTTAAGAAGGTAGCTAATGTAACTGATCCACCCACTCTATCCCATACCCTTCTCACTTTGATCCAATGATGTTGGATTTCATCACCAACTAGTGCCTCATAGTGAAAAGGTTTGTTCGTTTGGTTTGCTTCCTAGATATTTTAGCGTGTGTTGTTTGTTTTCCCTAGATATCATGTAGGATTGAGTTCGTGTCTATAGCATCGTTTCCTAAAAATACCAATGAACAGAAAAATTTTCCCATGATATCGTTTGTTTCTCCTTCTGTGGGACACGTTGGTCCTCCTTATATCGCTACTTTGACTCTTCCTAGACTTACTATTGGGTTATCAGTCTAGTTCTTTTCCACTCTGGTGAACGTAAATGCTCCTAGTGCTTCATCCCTAAGTAATCCACCCCAGTACCAACAACCTCATTTCAATCCTTTTCCTTCTTCACTCATAGGGTCTTCTTCCCATTCTTCCTCTATCCTAGTAAAATCTCTACAACTAGTAACTAGGTATATAAGAAGAATAAAAAAAGGAAGATTAAGAAGAAGAAAAACAAGCAAGGGGGATAACTTCCAACTGCTATAGGACATGTTGAAAGAAATCACAAAATTATTGTTCATCATTTTGGGAATGTTGATAATGTCAAAAAGTCTACAAAGACACATCACAAGCCCAAATTCCCTTGCAGGCCTTGTAAGGGATACCACCTTCTTAAGGATTTCCCTAGTATTCCCAAGGTTGTAGAAGTGTGGTGTTAGGGTCATCAACCTGCATCATCAACTACTATTTGTCATGCTAGTGAAAAACCATTAAATAATGATAATCGGGTTGGAAGTAACAAGGGTAAATTCAAATTTCCTTTCTTGTTATGTAAGGAGATGCACCGCACCTACCTTTTTCCTTTCATAGATGAAGCTTCATATATGTTGGAAAAGATTGTTGATGTTCAGCAATAACTTTGAATGGCTTACCATAAACTCTATCCCAACCCACCATTATTTGATGAATTGGTCTAGACGGTTTGATCATCAATCAATCTAGTTGATCAGGTGATCCATCTGGTTCAATCATCAGTTGAGATAGTCGATCAAGTGATTGATTCAATTTCACCTTCAATCGATCTTTCTCACCCCTTGGAGAGTGAAGTTAAAGTGGTCGATCTGATACCACCCCTTGGTTGATCCCACTCCTCCTAAGAAAAGTGAGGATGTCTCTCAAGTATTTCTTGTTTCTACATATACTTTTGGACTATGGGGAACTTCCCCTATTCCAACAGAAACCCCTCCAAGTAATGAGACCATTCTTTTAGATTTGGGTGCACTATCAGAATCTCATATCCCTTCCTATATACCTTTCCAAATCATTATTCAGGTTATTGGTAGGGATCTTCCTCAAACTATTGGTTATGAGGGTGTATCCATTAGTATTTTATCCTCCATTGCTTGGAAAGATTTAGGTTCTCCTAAAATTGTGTTTATGACTCATAATCTATTGGATTTTAACATAAATGTTACTCAACCTTTAGGGATCCTTCCTTTGTTTCCTGTTAATTTGGGAGGGAAAAATTTCTTTATTAATGTGATGGTAATCCATGACTCCTTCAATTTCAATTTTTTCCTCGAAAGAGACTATGTCTATGCTATGAAGGGTAGAGTCTTTCGATTAATGTGTTTCCCTCATAATGGAAACATCGTTACCATATAACATATTTCATTCATTGTCCCTCATATTATGATCAACCATACAAATTCCCTGAACAATCCTTACATGCCAACAACATTCACCCCGCCATAGGTCAATTATGTGGAAACCTCTCCCATGCATTCAAATATGAATGAGAAGGAATCGGTTCCCTCATAATGGAAACATGGTGACCATATACCATATTTCATTGATTGGACCTCATATTATGATCAACCATATAACTTCCCTGAATGATCCTTACATGCCAGTGACATTCACCCCGCCACAGGTCAATTATGTGGAAACCTCTCCCATGCATTCAACTCTGAATGAGAAGGAACCAGTCCCTTCTTTGGATTCATATCTAGTAGTTTACATGGTGATCTCTTCGATATGGATATTAGAGCATGATCTACCTACACCTATAATATCCCTCGAGATGTATTCATTCCAGTGTGTGGTTTTTCCATCTAGAGAAGATCTCTTGGAAGCCATGATTGAGGTTTGTCCCTTGACATGTATTCCTTCTAGAGAATTGTCCTCTCAAAATATATGATCAAGTAAAGGTATTTGAGCATAATTTATTTTATAATTTAAATATTGTTAAAAAATGAAACCAAGATTGAGAAAATTTCTTGTTTCTATGTGAATCTCATTAAAAAATGAAACAGAGGGCCTCAATCATAGTTTCTAGTTTCAATCTTGTGTAAAATTGGAACCTATCTTATGAGCATATTTTTTCTTATTTCAAGCTCATTAAAAAATGAAACTAGGTACGAGCATAGTTTTATTCCTATGTCAAGACTATTAAAAAATGAAACCACTGCCTATCTCGTTCAGACAATGATTTCACCAGATCTTGTAGATGTTGAGTCGAGTATTTCCATAGATCTCATAACTTAACCTTATTTTCACCCGCTTGTGTCTGTCAACCTTTTTTCTCCATATGGTATACAAATTTGTGACAACCTAATCATCGATGGATGAAAAAAAGCTTCGAAGGCAATATCTATGACCTCTAGACATCATGATAGAGAAACACCACTAGGTTCAATCACACAACTAGGGGAAAAGTACCAACTATCCACGGTCCCATTTGACACCTTTGGACATTATGTTGGGAACTCTTTGGAGTCTCGTTTAAGATCTTTTCAAACTCCCTAAAACATGAAAATAATGCCACGTGATATTTCTTCCTTTCACACATTAAAAGGTTTGAAAGGGCATATTTCGAGTGGTAGTTTATCTCTTTTTTGGCCTCACGAGTCTAATTATGAAAAAAGACTACTCTAATCAAGAATGATTAGAAGAGTTCTCCCCTGTATTGTTTTACACTTTTTTGGGGCTTGGGAGACTAAATTTATGAAAAATTCATCCATGGAGTCATCTTTAAGTTCTTTTTAGATTCTCTAAATGTTAAAAACCATTGATTTTACCTTCTATGGGCTCGTAAAACTATGCATAGAAGAACCTATGTGAGTCCAATATCCATGATCCACAAGGGACCAAAGCCCTCCTTCTTTAGGTTCATTAAAATTATGGGGAGGTAGTCATCCAAAAGATGAGATATACCAAGCATCTTTTGTCCTCCTCAAGCTCATTGAAAAATAAAGAGGTACTCATGTATCTGAATGGGGGAAATAATTGAAGGAAGTGGGTAAAGTTTTCTTGGAATCCTTTATGGCAGCTATTATTTTTGCCCTTGAAAATGACACATGTTTGTGTCTTGTATTATAGTTGGATAATCCGCTTTCCTCTAAATCATATGAATTCTATGCGTCGTCATAACTTTTCATCCAGTCCAAGAGTGCTCTTATTACCATCACATTATGTTCTTGGAAATCATCGAGTAAATGCTTCAAAGTAAGTTGTCGTGCCTCATCATGTCCAAGGGAAATTTCACTTCAAACCATCCTGCTTCAGTATTACCAGTTTCCATTTACTGTGTCAGTATATGCTCATTTGATTCACCATATTACATTAATTTCTTGTGTCAATTTCATTTCGATGATGTGGGATACATCAAGGCCCTCCTTCGAGAAGTCTATTCCTTCCAACTTTAGTACATTATCTAAGAATTAGACTTAGAAACTAGTTAGTACCTTGTGTTAAGAACCAAATATCAATATAGCATAGAAATACCTCAGAATAAATACTCAATGCCTTAAAAAAGAGAGAAATTCAAATAATAAGCCTCTTCGAGGGGGAAACCTCCTTATGCCCACATAAATGTACAATTCCAAGCTGATTCCAAATGAAAATGTCTCCTTAGTGTATATAGGAGACTAGGAGGTATAATTACAACTAATCGAATAAATATGACATAAATAAAATAACATTACTAATGTAATATGACCCAATTAAGGGGTAATGAGCCAATATTAGGGATTAACATTCCCCTCCCCTTGATACAAGTGTTTTTCGCAACGCTTGAGTAACTCTAGATACTTCTGTATAAAAGAATCATCTTCCCAAGTGGAATATTCATCTGGTAGTTTCCTCCATTTAATGAGATACTCTGAAATGGATCTATTCCTCAACTAGAGAACTCTTTTGTCAGTGATGGCTTAAGGATCCAATATGATTTTTCCTTCCTCATCAAGTTCTGGTAATACAGTTTGAACTGGGATCTTGTCACCTATAACCTTCTTTAAGCATGAAACATGGAAAACTAGGTGTACTGGTGAAGATGCAGGCAACTCCAATTTGTATGCCATAGTACCAATCTTTTGCAACACCTTATAAGGGCCATAGTAATTTGGTGATAATTTATTATCCTTTTTGGCTTTCTTGAGGGACATCTGTTTGTATGGTTGTAGTCTTAAAAACACCCAATCGCCTACTTCAAAGCTTCTTTCACTACGATGTTGGTCTGCTTGTTGTTTCATGTGATTATGTGACATGGTTAGGTTATCCTTTAATATTTGGAGAATTTGTTGTTGATTCTCGATGTGATATTCCACTGCTTGAACCTTAGATTTTTCATTTAGAGAAGAAGTGATGGAAGGAGGGTGGTATCCATAGAGTTCCATAAATGGTGTCATTTTTGTTGCAGTATGAAAGGAAGTGTTATACCACCATTTTTCCAAGGGTAACCATTTGAACCATTGTGTTTGTTTATCAAAGACAAAGAAACAAAGGTAGCCTTCCAGACATTTGTTTACTATATTGGTTTTTCCATCAGATTGAGGATGATAGGATGAGCTATGAGCCAATTGAGTACCCAAATAAGAAAATAATTCTGTCCAAAAATGTCCATTGAAGATGGGATCTCTGTCACTTACAATAATCTTTGGGTTGCCATGTAGCTTTTGAACTATATCCATGAATGCAGTGGCTATTGTACTATATTTGAAGGGATGAAAGAGTGAACAAAAGTGTGTGTACTTGGTCATTCTATCAACAGTCACCATGATGACACTCTTTCCTTCAGAATTTGGTAACCCTATGATGAAATCCATGGAAACCTCCTCCCAGCGCTGACTTGGGATGGCTAATGGTTGTAAAAGACCTGGGGTCTTAATTGTTTCCACCTTATTTTGTTGGAAAACCAAACATTCTGCCACAAACCTTTGAACATCAGTTTTAAGGGCATCCCAAAAAAAAATCTTCTTGACTCTATGGTAGGTTTTCAAAAATCCTAAGTGCCCTCCTACTGGAGAGGTGTGCAATTCCAATAATACCTTTTGTTTGAGTTGGGATTTATTACATAAATATAAGCGATCTTTGTACCATAGTGAATCATTTTTCCATGTAAATGTATCTGATGCACTAGAATCCTGCTGCAACCTTTGAATGAGAGACCACACTTTCTCGTCATTCTTCCATTCATCCTTTGCTTCTATTATCCAATCGGTTTAGATGATCGATATAACACAGAGAAAGGCCTCAACATATTCATCCTTTCTTGATAGTGCATCTTCCACAAGATTTTGCTTCCCCTTTTTATAGATGATTTCAAAATCATAACCCAATATCTTGGTTACCCATTTTTGTTGTTCTTTTGAAGATAGTCTTCATTCCAAGAAGTATTTAAGACTATCATGATCTGTTTTGACCTTGAAGTCCCTAAATATTAGGTAAGGGTGCCATTTTTTCAATGCATGTAATATTTCCATCATTTCCTTCTCATAAATGGGTTTGTGTAAGTCCTTTCACTTGAGTAGTCGACT
>JASDQU010370469.1:123391-152670 GCA_032191745.1 Picea mariana | reverse complement strand
TGGATCGCATGAACCTTTAGATGATTCTTGGGAAATTGTCCCAAATCTTAGTCGAGTCTCTGGGTAAAGGTTCAGCACAGTTCCAAGGTTTATGGGGTAATCACCGGGGAAGAGTACTCTTGAGGAACCTTCCCAGAACATTACGAGAGTTAAGAAAAAAAGACAATTCATAGTGGAGAGAATTCATGCCCCAACCTTAATCCTTTGTACAGAAACTGACTATGGCATGTAAGCATACACAGGCATCCATTATTTTTAGTCTATCACACCACGCAATCATTCTACACATAAATTATTATGGGCATATAAAGATAAGCATGTATTCATGATATTCAGTTTGAAATACAAGGTATAAAACACTTATCAGATCTACTAGGCATGATGTAACTGCTTAGAGGGGTGCTCATTTCCACCTGACCGTAGGCTCAGTGACTCCAAATGGATTTACCACTAGCCATCCCCAAGCTAGACCACGATGCTTTGAGGTTCAGTGTCTTACTTCTAGCTCAACAGAAATCAAGGACGAAGGTTACTCTCCTTCTCCAGATGTAGGAAAATAATCCAAGATGAAGGTTACTCTCCTTCTCCTGGTATTCAAAACTCCCTGCATTTCTAGGTTTTCTCCAGTCTCTTTCGCGATCCCAGTCGCATGCACTTCTCTTTCCTACCATATTTCCTCTCTTGCTAATTTATGTCTGCAAGGTTGCGTGTGGCGTGAATTTCACCATCCGTGGTCAGGTTTGAGGGTTTTTACGGATGGGCGGTTCACCCCCATCCCCTCATTAACTCTTGAGGAGCCTCCCCACCTACCAATATGACAAGAAATCCATTCCAGGATCAGAGAGATGTTTTGGTTTGTGAGAAAGTATAAACCAGTACGGTACTGGCTCGGTGGAAGTTAACGCAACCATTCCAGGTCCCTTCCTCCACCTCTCATTAGCCACCGAGGTCTCTTTTAGCACATCCCCTTCTCAGCAGTCATGCAACACATATTCATTATATAATTTACATTCATCAACCTTTTATGCAAAGGTACGTCAAATCAAACATTCACATCTTTGAGTTTGCCATAGTTCTTGGCCAACATAGCTATTTTTACAGACTGGGGGAAACAGGCTGTTACACAAACTTTTATAAGTTTTTGTAAACATTAGTATTAAAAAGTCAGATTAGTATCTAGTTTTAAAAACACTATATTTTTGAGAGATTTGTCTCTATCGTATGGATATGTGGATTATTATTATTTTTGTTTAAATAGTCCTACGTTTCAGAGTGATATGGTGGTGGACATTTTGGGAGATGGACTCTTAAATATTTTATTGAAGGATATCGAATCATGCATTAACCAAGGCTTTTGTCCTGCAAGTTAAAGAGTTCAGTTCATATTATAATATTTTGTTGTTATGGCTTATATTCTTTAAAGTAATAAATTATGGATTGATTTAAATTAGCTTTAGTCTGTTTCATCAATTCATGGTTAATTATTATCATATGTATATTACTTCTTTCAATATTTTAATAGTCCATGATTCCAAATTGTATAGTTTCAGATGATTGTACTATCCTGAAGTCAATCTTAAACTGTATTGAATTAGTTCATATATTTTGATTTTGCACAGATATATTTTTTCAACATAAATTCATTTCATATTGCATATGATCACTTATATATTCACCTGTGATTACTAATACAAAATATTATCCTTTCTATATTTTGAATGAGATTTGAATTGTCAAAGTGAAGTGAATTTCTCTTGACATTCCATAGTCTTAGAATTATACCACTGTCTCCTATATATTTCTATTAACAAGCAGATTACAGGAGTAGTTTGGTTCAGGAAGGAACAACTACATTTTCTCTTTTAATGGTGGCCAATTTTAGGTTAGTATTTTTTCTTTTCTTTTATTATTTAGTTTTGTATTTTCTTTGTGAAAGTAGATCCATCTTTAAGCGTAAATACTTTTCTTATTTAAGCCATAACATTATCATCCACATTCACTATTTTCCTTTCTTTTAGTTTCAAAGGTAAAAGTATATTAGTGGTATGTCTTAGATCTGTTTACATTATGCCTGAGATTTGAATCTTTTGTATAATCTTAGTTTCCAATGTTTCTCGTAAATCTTGCAATTTGTATACTTGTAGACTTTGTATATAAGAAAACGTAAATATATATAGTAGATAATTAGTTAGTTATTTTATTTTTATAGTTTAGATCAGATCCATTTATTGGCCAACGGAGTTGTAAAACCCATCAGGGTGAGTCATCCCAAATAGCTTAGGCTATTTAGACAACTTTGGATCAGGATTTCCATCACATTTGACGGTGTGTTCACATATTCCCATAAAAAAATTGTGCTAGAAGGAGGGAAGAGGTAAATTTAATGATCAAATGTTTCACCCCTTAGCCTGTCATAATTATAGATTTATAAATTCTTCTTTTGTGTCATCATGAAATGCACTAGAAGGCAGGCTAGAATGACAAGAAGGCCTTGAGAAGTCTTTATTTCAAATGTATCTAATCTCTCATGTCTCTTTCCCAAACCATTCTGTTGGAACATGCTTTCCATTTCTCATTACCTACTATTCCTAGCAAGACAGTTTCTTCCTTATCTAAACTCACCTTTGAGGGCGAGCATAATCTATAGGGAAAATACCATCTTAACAAGTTTTTGTTTAAGTGCATCAAGAATCATATTTCGGATTTAAAGGTTTTATGAAGATTATTCACGTTCACTTTTAGTGGTCGGATTAAACATTGGTTTGAGTCTTTTACAACATATTACATTGTTGATTGGTTTCAATTTGTAGATGAATTTTTAGACGCTTTTGAAATTTATGATTACAATCGATTATGTGAAGAATTTCAAGATCTACTAATCAATGACGATTCATATCCAAGAGGATTTTCAACAAGCATCCATCATGTTCTCTGTAAATTTCATCTTCATGACATGTTATTTGTACTAAATATTCTTTGTGATGTTTTCACCCCTTTCATCCATCCATATTCAACCGCGAAGGATGAATCAATTACAAATCTTAACACCCAATTGCAAGATGAATTCTATTTGTAGGATGAGAGGAATCCATCATAAAATATTGAACAAGAAAGGATGGTACAATCTATTGAAAATGTTCTCACTAACAATCAAACTATTTTTTCCTCTAAACCATTGAATCTTCATTCCTCAACTATCGTGGAAGGAGATTTTATTATGGGTATAGGTATATGTCCATGTTCTTCTAATTACTTCTCTAATCAGTACTTAAATTCTATTATTGAAGAAAACTTAGGTCATGAAAATGATCTTAAGTGTTCAAACATTCCAATGAAATAGATTAGAGATGTATATCCACAATTTGAATAAAAAATCTTAAACCTTTATCCACAAATCATACCTTATCCACATGAAATATTAGATGTTTGTCGTGAAAGTTTTGAATTGTTTATCGTATAGGAGGCAAATTTAGATGATCATATTATGTTGAAGGATTTATCACTAGAACAGAGTGAATGTATTAAGGCAAGTGAAGAGGAATGTCTTGAGAATACCATTGTTAATTATGATAGCTCAAGAGAATATTTCCATGTGCTCATTTCTAATTCATTTTACTCTTTATATCCTGATCTCTTCATAGATTCTGGTGTGCATGATGATTTACCCACAGTATCTTATTCTTTTCCATCACAATATGATCTATTCGATATGCCAATATTTGGTGAATTTAATTTTGAACATAACATTTATGAAGTAAGATTCAAGGCTTTTTCACTTTCATAACTCGCATGGGAAAAATATATGTTGCAAGTTGATTCTACAGGATTTATTTTTGAAAACGATAATGCAGTCATTATTATGGAGATCAAATATTTTGCATTGCATATTCATTCTTTTATTAGTTCAAATCTTTATGATTATGCTTCACATTTTGAAATGACCCATCTCATCAAAGGAAGTGTTCAAACCAGTAATCTAATTTTTGTCATGAATCCTCTTATGATGTGATCCCCATTGACAGACCTAGGTCGTCAAAGTCATAGTTTTCATTATAATTTTTATGACAAGATTTTAGAATGGCTTGAGGATTTATATCTAAAAAATATTCATAATAAAGGTAAAGTTATGATTTCTATTTTTTTAAATGAATATCTAGGAGGTAAGAACGACATGATCTTTTTAGATCCTCCATGTGAAGAAATCGATGAACACTTGGAGAATTTTCAAGAGGATGGGGCAGTTCAGCCTTGTCTGATGGTTACGTCAGGTCCCCATAATATTGACAAGTTTTCCAAACTCACTAACATTCTTCCATGACATTATGATCCTTACTATGACGAAATTGCATATTGGATAGAGGCTTCATATATGGAAAAGTTTCGAAAGAATAGTAAGTTTGTGCTTGCCTTGTTTTTAAATGAATATATAGGAGGTAAGCATGACATGTTTCTTTTGTATCTACAGGTACTACATTCTTTTATTCTGATCTTCGAATTTCTATGCCTTGTAGGATTGAAGATGCTCTTGTGGCTGCACTAGAAATACGATTTTACTTAGCATTTTGATCTATGTAGAAGTTAGCGTAGGTGTAGGAATAGAGACCTTTTGGTTTTTTCTTTCCTTTTCACTTTTTAGTTTGAATAATGTAGTTATGAAGGAACATGGGTACACAAAGAGAAACATCGTCTGAATGTTGTCAGGGAATTCTTCTTTCAATTCCTTTCTTTTTCCTTTTCACATATGTATTGATTAAATGTTTCTTTTTCAAAACTTGGCAGCATAATGCAATGATTTTAGATATTATAAAACATTTGTAAAGAGATTAGGGATTTGATCTTTAGTTCATATTAGGGTTACCTTGGAAAAAATAGATTACCACTGCATGTAATTGCACCCATCCTGGTTAAGTATTTTTCTTCTTCCTTGTAGTCTCAGTGACTTTTAATAATAAGCTTGGTCAAAATAATGTCTCATGCATCGCTATCTTAAGCAAATAACTTGCCTATAAACAAAACTCTAAACACTATGGTTCTTCCTTTTGATCCTCATTCTCAATGAGAGGTTGGCCTGGTTTTGTTTCTGGTCAAATTATTTTTGAAGTTTGCTTTATGTTGTTTTGATTGGTTCGTTTTGACTTCTGATTTTGAATTTCTTCAATAAAATATGATTTGGTTGGTTTTTGTGTGTTGTTTTGTTTTCTACCTTTGATTGAATCTCTTCAGTTGTTTGTCTATCTATATTTTTAATTCATTACTCCATTGTTCAAAAGATAATCATCATGAAGGAATCTGGCTTTAAAAGATTGCATTGTCTGTTGATTTCTAGGCCATCGGTGAGAGTTCAAATCTGGTCATGAAACAGGAAAATATACCTTAGCCGTGATGGTTAAATTTTAAATCTGGTTGCTTCCATTTTTATTTATCTTTTTCTTGCAAAGGATTGTTTCAGAAAGTTGGTCTAACCCTTGACAATCATGTAGACCTTAAGGATTCTTACACCATCCCGCATTCTTAAGGAATATTATGGATCTTCTTCGCCATCTTTTATTCAATATCTTGTTGGGGGATTAAATTCAATACCATGATTGGATCACATGTGTTTTCAAAATAAAATTGTACAAGTTTCTAGCTGAGGGTTGGGAGGTCTCATCATGATCTAGTCTATTATGACCAGGGAGAAGCCATAGAAGTGACATTATCATTTCTAGCTACCAAGCCAAGGTAGTGGCCTTCAAATTTATAAACTGAAGGATAAGAGGCCTCTTCATGAGCCAAATTTCTCATTTTCTTGGACCTCTGTGGATGGAATTGTTGTTAAATGGGCACAAGGCCAGAGCTGTGATCTTCAGCTAGTTCTTAAATTGCCAAAAGAATCAAAACCAATAATTCTAGGATCGATCTACCATGTGTTCTTAACTACTAGATGGGATAGAAGCATCCGATTGGGTTAAAACGAAACCATGTTGAGGCTATGAATTCCAGCTGGCAGTAGTTTCCATGCCTGTGGTATCAAATTCCTACTCATAAACTCTCATGACTCCTCGGGGAAACCATCTTTTAGATATCAATCTTTCAAATAAATTTGTTCCCTAGACTGTGAATTGTGGCTACACTAGTTTATCATATACCACTAGGGATAAGGATCCATATCAACTTCAATGGCCTCCCACCTATTCCATCTGGCTCATTTTGGCAATTTTCTAGTTTGGTAGTTTTTTTCTAGTTTTCAGGTCCCAAACTTTCGGGGTTGTTTTGAGGCCCTAAACAACGTTTTTATGGCTCGCCATAGTAATAATTTAGACGGATTCAGAGTCTCATGGGAACATGTGTATTCTTTGGATATAAATTTCCAACGGGCTATCATGTGCCTAAAACAAAGATTGTATGCAAAAGTTATGACCCTAGGAGGTTGATGTACTAACTTACCCTAATGGGGCCCACATAAATTTTGGCACTTCATATCGTAGGGTTAGGTTTTTGGATGCCTAGGGTTTTGGAATTCCTTTATATTGTAAAAATGCTTGGAGAGACTCATTGTAACTATCTTCTTGCAAATGAGGGCGGATGTCACATCTCTTCTCAGAGATAAACTGCCACCATTCTAGCAAGTTTGTTTCAGTCTATATTTTTACAGTTTCATCATATTTCATTATTGAATAGAAGCCAATTTTATTGTATCTTTGTTATTGTTATTTTTGTTTCTATGTTAAGTATAATAATAATATGGATTCATTTCATTTTTCTTATAAAATCTGTATCGGTGGTATCAAAGTGGTCTTCTCCTTGTTGTTTTAATGCACGTCCCTAACAATGTCAGGGTACAAAGAATTGGGTCTTGAGCTTGTTTCTCTTGAGGAAAGAATATCTCACATGCCCAAGAAAACTCTTATGGAGTGTAAAAATAAAGATGATGGGACTGGATATCCTTTCAAAATGTTTCTCGATGAATCCCTCATGTAACATAGGAACAAGATGATGGATAGTTTTGTGCATATCCTTTGGAATCTACCAATAGGAGACAAATCTTCCTCAAGTAGAAGCGCCACCCCCTTAAAGTTACAAATACACTTTTATATTCCTATATTTGAAGGTCACATAGAAACAAACACCGTAGAAAATGGTTGAATCTACTAGAAGGGTATTTTTATGTCCATAACTTTTCGAATAGAGAAAATATTATTTTTTTTCTCCTCAAAGTCATTCCCTACGTCAAATATTGGTGGGATACTTTCTGGAACATCCCCAACCATCCATGTCGAGCCACGCTACGCCAGAGAACTCTCTTGTTCTGTCTTCGGAACATACTATAACACACCCAACAACCAACTGAGCTATGCCACATAAAATGTTCTAACTGCATACAATTAAAACATATGCACGCAGGACACTTGCAGAATCTTTACATGTAAAACGTAAAAAGACAAATACATTTCGTAAATGCATGGATTCACACTGAAATAAAAGTAACATAGACATTCAACATATACAGGAAATACCCATAAACATACATACATTTACAATCACGCATAGGATAAACCCATACAATTAAACACGTAAATAACAATGCAGCATGTAAATTTATCACACAATTGACACTTATCTTTGTAAGAATATCACCACCTGCGTGCAGACCGTCCACGAACCTTCCAGCCTTAGACCACACTGTTCATCACTCTCAACAATGAGTCACCCTCGAGCTGGGACTAAACTCCACTCGAGTAAAGAGATTCCTAACCACGCTAAAGGATCATAGACAACAGGGAGGAATCTGTCTCAAGTGCTCACTCAAATGAAAACCTACAGTCCCTCATTCCCCAAATGCCTGTCCCACCCAAGGAAGTGTGCCCCTTCTCTACTCAATAGTCCCTCGGCTTCCCCACTTCCCTTCTAGGGCTTCAGCAATAGACCAGACAAGAAGTCTTAGAGCCTTGCAGCTGTAGTTTAGCACCTTCAGGAAATTAATTCCCCAACAATTCTCTCATCCAGAGAGAAATTGATCACATGCTTGACAACCTGCCTCTTCAGTATCCCATGGGCCTGACAACCCGCTTCTTCAGTCTAGCTCCCAAGATAACAACAACACCAACATATATGGCTATGGATACAGTTTCGGTATAGTTAAATGAATGTCTGGAAGATAATTGACTGTGTGATTGCAAAAATGGTCATGGAGTCATGGATGAATGATGGTTGAATGATGGAAAAATGTGATGGAAAATATGATAGTAAATGAAATAAGTCCCAACAATATGCATGCATGTCCCCAACTTGACACTTGTCATGTTGGGAGCTACTTTGGCCCACTTGTCCCCAACTTTAGATCTTAGGATAAAATAATTATCCATACTTTATATTTAACAAATATTAATATAATATTCCTTTTTGGCTTAAGCTCCCTAGCTTAGCCCCTTTCCTTAAATTATCCCCTTTCTTGACGTAGGGTGGTCCATCTGGTGTATTGGTCCTTGTAGCTTCCAACGACGTAGTACTGTGGTCGGTCCCCCATCTCTTTTATCGTGGTCAATCTACGCACAATGATGTATTTATATTAATTATGAGACATGTACAAAAACAAGTGCACTGGCCTTTAACATCTAGGCTCTTCAGCCTAATCAAAACATAAGCATCCTATCTTATAATAACTGGCTCACCATCCTATAAAACATAGCATATACACAAAGGCTCGCTGGCCTCACAATCGCATGCACTCAAGTTGTTGCGTGTGGTATCCAGGAATGTGCACACTTCGTCCTTTTACTGCGCAGTACATGCATGCACTATACCATGAAATTTGCGTATAAGATGATGTCATACAACTCACCAAATTAAGTGCATTTGCATTTACATTTACAATTGGGTTCAGCCTTAGGGATATTACACTTTCTGTGAGCAAAAGGAAACAGAGGAATCATCATTATTTACAGTCATGGTCACCTAGGAGTCCTTCGGGGATGCTATTAAGGAATGATATTACCCTGTCGGAAGTTATGAGGACCTGTACACAAAATGGACCACATTATAATAGGAAAGACACCAAGTCATACCAAAGTTCACAAATATTTTTCATACCTTGCGCACCAAGTTGGGTATCAAATATTCTTAGCAACAACTAGTTCTCAAGTATCGTGGTGGTATTCATAGATACATCTAGGTCAAAATGTACTTTTTGGACAGCTCGTTATTGGGTGTGGCCTATAGATATTCTGTCAAAATAGAGTAGAAGATTAAACAAAAAAATGCGAAATTTGGGCTTGGAAACTCCTCATAGCAAAATCAGGGAAAGGGCAGCCCCAACTCGCATAAAAAAGGACACAAAAAAGAGGGACAACCTGAAGACAAATAGTCTATTACGCAAGGAAATAAGGACATTCGAAGGATGAAGAGAGAAATCGGGAAGTGGTGAAAATTCCATAAGATCCCTTGGCAAAACATAGTTGATTGTCGCTCAAAGAAGTCGTTGGTGGTTGAGGTGAAAGCGCCTGAATTAGATCTAGGGTCCGACTCTAAGTTAGAACAAAAAATGGGGTGATGTAGCATTGACGTGGAATCCAGTGCCACCATATCCACTACCAAGATCCATCCTAGTGAACCAGATGAACCAGAGGAAGGCAAGCACCTCTTCCATTCAGAGATGTGGGTGAAAGGCACCCCACTACTCTTCAACGTTGATAGCAGTAGTCAAAAGAACCTCATCTCAGTAGAGGTTGTCAAGCTTCTAGAACTTTTGACAGTGTCGCACCCACATCCCTACACCATTGGATGGCTCTGCCAAGGAAGCGATCTCCACGTCAGCCAACAACATCGTTTGTCATACAACATCAATCCCTTAAAGGATGAGGTATTGTGTGATGTTTCTCCTATTGGAGTTTGTGATTTTCTTTTGGGACAACCTTATTTATGGAAACATCTTCTTGTATATGAGTCTAGGCCTCGAAGTGTTATTATTAAGTTGAACAGGAAATTGTACAGGATACCCAAGGCAATCCCACCTAGTGTTATTTCCTTGATCTCTACCAAGCAATGAAGGAAGGTCATATCTCAAACCAAGAAGTTTGTCTTCTTCTTGATTCTCTCTCAGAATAAGCGAAATATTGTTGCCACATTCAGGGCCAACGTGACTGACCTCTCCACACAATAGAATCAAGTGAATAAGGTCATGTAAGAATACCAAGATGTATTCTCCTCACAACCGAGGTACCTCTCCATTGTCAAGTCAAGCATCCCATTGATCTAACCCTCCACACACCGCTACCCAATGGGCCAGTCTACCGCTTCTCTCTATTAGAGAATGAGGAGATCAAGCGACAAATCCAAGAACTCCTCCACAAGGGGAACATCCATCCCATATCATCACCTTGTGGGAGCCCAATCATGCTGGTGCAGAAGAAAGATGAAACATGGAGACCCTACATTGATTATTGGGCTCTAAAAGAAATCACAGTCGGGAACCGATACCTAATTCCCCGTATCGACGATCTCCTTGATCAGCTCAAGGGGGGGAAATAATTCAACAAGATTGATCTGAAGTATGGCTACGTCCAAGTCCCAATAGAGCAGACAGGTGTATGGAAGACCACCTTCAAGTTGAAAGAAGGTCTTTTTGAATGGATGGTCATGACCTTTTGTTTGACAAATGCTCCAAAAACCTTCCTGAGGTTTATGGATGATATCTTGCGACCTTTCACCAATACATTTGTGGTGGTGTATCTTGATGACATCCTCATATAAAACAAGACATGGGTGGCACAATTGCAGCACATTCAATAGGTTTTGCACACCCTACAACAAGACAAGCTATATTCCAACTTGGAAAAATGTTCCTTTGTCATGGACATGGTCTAGTATCAACATGGTGTGCATTTGGATCCAGTGAAAATCTATGTCATCCATGATTGACCAGCACTGACCACACTCACTGATCTATGAAGCTTCTTGGGCCTTGTCAATTTCTATCGCAGGTTCGTGTTGGGATTCTTTCATATTACATGGTCCCTTAGCCAAGTAACCATGTGTGGTGGTAAGGAAAAATTTGCATGGGGAATCTCCCAACAACAAGCGTTCGATGATTTGAAGCAGTGTTTGTGCTCATCTACAGTACATTCATTATCTAACCTGTAGTAGCCCTTTCATATCAAGATAGATGCTTCAACATATGGTGTCGGCGCAGTTCTCACTCAGCACAATGACCCTATGGCCTATCATAGTGAGACACCATCGGAGACCATCCATAAATACCCTACTTAGAACAAATAAATGTAATCCATTGTGAAAGCTTGCCACCAGTGGAGGAATTACATTATTTGGAAGGAGATAGTCATCCACATTGATCATAAGCCAATGCAATTCCTACTGACCCAAGTAAAATTGTATAATGACCGCCATCATAAGTGGTCCACATACTTACAATAGTTCCACCTTAACATCAAGTATAAAATATGAATTACCAACCAAGTCATTGATTGCCTCAACCAACCTCTAGTTGCAACAGTCACCACACTCCTAGACTCTTGTGGCCACGAGACCTCCATATGGCCCCACCTCTATGAAATAGACCCTAACTTTTTTCGAACCTACCAAATGTTGGGCGCAAAATTAGTTGTCCCTAATTTCCATCTTCAGGATGGGTTGTTGTGTCATCTAGGCCATCTCTATGCTCCATCAAGTGCGCGAGTTAAGATGATTTGCAAATCCCACTATAGTCGAGTAGCAGGACACTTCGACGTTGAAAATACAGTGGCAGTGCTGCAACAAAATTTCTACTAGATAAAGCTTCAACAATATGTCAGTTAGTATATCAGGTCCTGTAGTGCCTGTGGTGTTTCTAAACTGACCACTAAGAAACAGGGCCTGTACAACCCTCTTCCTACTCCTAGAAGGACATGGGAATCCATTTCAATGGACTACATGTCGGGCCTTTCATCCACCAAGCGGGGAAATGACTGTGTTTTTGTGGTTGTTGATCACTTTTCTAAAATGGTCATTCCAGCCCTCTCCAAGAAGAACATCACAGTTGAGGCCACTATCAAGCTCTTCTTTGAACAAGTATGGGTACATTTTGGAATCCCCCAAAACATTGTCTCATATTGGGACAATCGGTTCCTCAACACATTCTTTTCAAGTCTCTAGTCACTGCTATACGCCAAGCTCACCAAATTCATTGCTTTCCACCCTCAGACAGATGGCCAAACTGAGGTCATCAATCAGATGATCGTGCATATCCTGCACATGTACAATTCCAAGAACCCCCACACATGGGATGAGATTATTCCCTATTTTTATCACAGCTACAATCAAGCCCTACATAGCTCAACTGACCACAACCCCTTTCAGGTGGGCTTGGGATTCCAACTATTGGGTCCCATGGACATTGCACTACCTCTTGCAGCCACCCCGACAAAATCATCGCCTGCTCTAGCTGAAGCTTGCAAATACACTTGGTTCATTGAGTAGATCCAACACATATTCCAACAGGTTCATGATATTTTATAGAAGCCCAATTCCAGGTACAAGAAACACCGTGATCAACATTGGGTGCCACATAAGTTTTAGGTGGGAGACAAATTTTGGTTTCAATTTTACAAAGAATGACTTACAGGGCCCCATAGGAAGATTTCCCCACTCCGTTATGTCCCTTACACCATCACGAAGGTTGTGGGAGACAATTATTTTGAGCTCAACATTCCTCCTTTCCTTGGCCTACACCCAATGTTCAACGTAGCTCTCCTTTGGTCATATTTCTGACCATTATTGGACACCTCAAAGATAGAAGAACAATTGACACCCACATATCTCAACCTGGATCGCATGCAAAAGGCATCCAGGGATAAAATATTGGACACATAGGTTAAGGGAATGCATGAGTAGAAGATCCAACTTTATCGAGTTGTCAAAGTAGGGCATCTCTTGCACCAAGGAAAGTGGCTCACCCAGGGCCAAATTCAATAGAAATTTCTACATTTGATGGGGGAAATCAACGAAATGGATATGATTGATTCTTAAGGAGGGAGGATTGATCCATATGGATATCAATGGCCTCCCACCTATTCCATATGGCTCATTTTGGCAGTTTTTTTCTAGTTTTCAGGTCCGAAACTTTTGGGGTCGTTTTGAGTCCCTAAACAACATTTTTAGGGATCTCCGCAATTAGGTTGTAGATGGAGTCATAGTATGACACCAACATGTGTATTCCTAGGATAAACCTTTCAAACAGGGTATTATGTGCCTAAAATGAAGATCATATGCAAAAGTTACAACCTTAGGAAGTTGATGTACTAACTTACTCTAACGGGGCCCATATGACTTTTGGTGCTTCATATCCTAGGGTTAGGTTTTTGGATGCCTAGGTTTTTGGAATCCCTGTTTATTGTAAAGAGTCTTGGAGAGCCTCATTGTAACTATCTTTTTTAAAATGAACGTGGTCGTCACATCTTCTCTCGGAGATAAACCACCACCATTCTAGCAAGCTTGTTTCAATCTGCATTTTAACAGCTTCAACATATTTCCTTATTGAATAGAAGTCATTTTTACGGTATCTTTGTTATTGTTCTTTGTGTTTCTTTGTTAAGTATAATAGTAATATGTATTCATTTCATTATGCTTATAAAATCCAGATCAGCTAATATCATTACTATACAGACCAAATGAAAAACTCTCGAAGTGAACTTGGATATCTGACAAGTCAATGCTTTTAGTCTTCATGATGTGATGTTTTCAACAAGATAGAGATAACTGCTTCTCCCAGTGATTCGCCATTTGTTGATTTCCCAACTAGCATCTTGTTTTTCTTTATTATTTTAAATACAAAATCATTTTTATACTCACTTCCTGGTATGTATATATGTCACATTGATTGATTTTGTTTTTGGTACAAAGATGTGATTGTTTAGTGCTAATCAGTCCTGTTTGAATTTTGATGATTTTGTGTGAATATGTTTGTGTCACTTATTGATCTTTTTCTAGATTCAATTTCATGATTGTAAAGCATGAAATTGAAGATTCTTTTCATGCAAACCGTTGATCGAACCCTTGTAACAGTATTCCTTTCCATGGATGAAATATTATTGTTTGTTTTCTTTAACTAATCTAAGGTCTGAATAAGAAGATCCTTGAGCTATGTTTTATATTGAATTATATAAATTATGTTAAAACACCTAAGCAAGGAGCACTTCCTAGAAAATAAGATTGATTTTAATAGGTATGGGTTTGATTTAAACAATTTTTCAACTTAAGTATCGAGCATGAACTAAAACCTTGTTTAAAACTATTCATAAATCATTGATATGAATCATATTGGGTTTCATTTAAAACCTTAGCTCTCTAAATAGTCTCTATGTAACTTTTTGACACCCACCATTGTCATATCATGAAACAATTTTAGTAATGGTCACTTAACATGGCTTGACCTTTTGGCTGTCACATGAATTGTTATTCCGTGTGGTGTTAATGTCCTTGAAATCGGGTCAGTAGTTTTTGGCAGGCTGCGAGGATTTCATGGGTTTGTTAGCTTCAAACCTCTCTGTCCTCTCGTCTATTGGAGGTAATCAGCACTTGGAGTGGGAGATAATGGTAGGGTTTCCTCAAATCCTCAATTGTTTTTTTATCGTCAGTTATGTTCGTTCGACCTCCTTCGTTGTTTATGGGATTGGTCAATTACTATTACAACGTTTTCCCCTCGATGAAAATTGTTTTTATGTCTTCGGGTTTACCCCTATTGTGTTTATGGCTCTCGTAGTGAGGATAGAGATGAATGCCCCGCAAACCCTGTTCTCCCATGACAACACAATGGGTAGGCTTTCCCAATTCAGTTGTTTAGGTTTTATCCAATCATTTAATGGTTTTAATTTAGAAGTGGTCGGGGCGTTTTCCAGGACTTTTGATTGCACCAAAGCCAAAATTGGGGATGTTCAGATACAGGTCACAGAGGAATTCATAGCTAAGGCAACTAGTCTTCCTCTGGAAGGAAAAAAGTGGTTTAAAAATATGAAGGTAGACAATATTCCATGGCGGTCTCTGTTGATTTCCAAAAGGTCGCAATACCATGTAAAGGTTATGTCGTTAGAGCTATTTAAAACATGTTGGCGCAATTTATTGTTTATTATTAAGAATTTCATTACCTATGAAGGGAGACATAGTTTAGTGTTACTTTTCCACATACGGTTGTTAATGGTGTTTCAGGGGTTTATTTTAAACTTACCCATGTACTTGCTTAAAATCCTGCCAAAAATGTCAAAATGTTATCGATGGCTAAGCCCTAATCCTTAGACTAGCTGGTTTCACCATGACCTAATTCTCATCTTGGTCGAATTCCATTTGGTTAGCACGGGGGATACTTGGCAAGTCTTTCTGGTGAAATGAATTCTTAACCCCACAAATTGAACCCATCATTGATTTAACACATTGTGTTGAAGATCCTTTCTATCCCAAGACTTTGCCTAATTGACCTCATGTTTTTCGAATTGAGATTCAGATTCAAAATGAATCTATCATTTCATCTAATGCCCAAGAAAAGTATTTTTCTATGGCTAGATTGGCACCCAAACGACATTGTTTTGTGCCTAAGAAACCCTTAGAATCTGTTCTTAGTCATCTGAGGAATCATTCATTAAGTGTTGTTGATCAGTCAGAGTTTATGAAGCTAGCAGTAAAGGAGAAGCATAACTAACAAGGTAAAAAAGTTAGGAATTTACAAGAGGTCCGTGAAGTCGAGTTTAAAAACAAAAGGAATGGTCACATCCTTTTGAGAATGATAAGGAATAGGCATAAGCATAGGAATGATCCCATTCAAATGATAATAATATAATTTCTAAACTCTATTGAAAGTACAAGCCCAAACTCTACAAAGGATGGTCATCCCTAGTATGACTTTGTTTCTAATTTTCCCTAATTCCTCCAAGGCTGTGAGGGATTCTCAAGAATTAGGGATGATATAAAGGATAATTTGGTGCGAGAAAAGCCCCCAAACTCAAACTACCAACAATTTTTCCCATATTTGGAACCTATTTTTTGTGACGAATGGTTGGCATGGATCTAGAAGTATTAGACATATGTCCCATACCTGTGAATGTGCCTTAACTAGGATATGATGCATAATAGATATCTTGAAAGAGAAAATTGGGAGTTGAGGTTTGAAACAAAACAAAATCTTCCTAAGGAAAACAAGAAACCCAAGAAATCGGGAGATATTATTATTAAGAATTCAACCAATTTCAATGCTATTATGATATCAAAGATGCATGAATCCTCATTTTCCAATGTTTAATTTGGTAAATAAATCTATGCTTTTATTTTTATTGGATTTGTTTGTTAAGATTTATTTTTATTTGATTTGTTTGTTAAGCTTTATTTTTATTTGATTAGTTTGTTAAGCATCAATTGTTGCATTATTTTTAGACTAGCTACATAATAAAATATTATGTAGCTTGTCTTAATTTAAGTTAATGTGATTTTTAATTAGATTTTATTTTTTGTTTTCAGCTCTCAAAAGGAATGGAAAGAGGTCATGTGCGGTGCTTGGTTAATGAATACCATGAAGTATTGGGTATAGAAGTAGGATGTATTTCAATTCTGAATAGTTTTTGAACGATTGTTATAAGAAACTTTAATAAGTTGTTGTAAACATTAGTACTAAAAACTTGGAGTAGTATGTAGTTTTAAAAACACTCTATTTTTGAGAGATTTGCATTTATCGTATGGATATAAGGATTATTATTTTTTTCGTTTAAATACTCCTGAGTTTGGGAGCGATATGGTGGTCAAAGGTTCGGAAGATGGACTCCTAAATATTTTATTGAAGGATATAGAATTGTGCTTTAACCAAGGATTTTTTCCTGCAAGTTAAAGAGTTCAGTTCGTATTATAATATCTTGGTGTTATGGTTTATATTCTTCAAATTAATCAATTATGGATTGATTTAAATTATCTTTAGTCTGTTTCATCAATTCATGGTTAATTATTATCATATGTATATTAATTCTTTCAATCTTTTAACAGTCCATGATTCCAAATTGTATATTTTCAGATGATTGTATTATATTGATGTAAATCTTAAACTATATTGAATTAGTTCATATATTTTTGGTTTTCATAGATCTGTTTGTTCAACATAAATTTATTTCTTATTACAAATCATCACTTATATCTTCACTTGGGATTATCAATACACAATGTTGTCCTTTTCGTATTTTGAATGAGATTTGAATTATCAAAGTGAAGTGACTTTCTCTTGACATTCCATAGTCTTAGAATTATTAACTTTCTTCTATATATTTATCTTAATAGGAAGATTATATGAGCAGTTCGGTATGGGAAGACACAACTACATTTTATCTTTTAATGTTGGTCTGTTTTAGGTTAGTAGTTTTGCTTTTCTTTTATTATTTAGTTTTGTATTTTCTTTATGAAAGTAGATCCATGTTTAAGCTTAAATACTTTTCTTATTTAATCCATAACATTGTCATCCACATTCACTCTTTTCCTTTCATTTAGTTTCAAAGGTAAAAGTAGATTAGTGGTATATCTTAGATCTGTTTACATTCTTCTCGAGATTTGGATCTTTAGTATAATCTGAGTTTCCAAGGTTTCTTGTAAATCTTGCAATATGTATATATGTACACTTTGTATATAAGAAAACGTAAATATATATAGTAGATAATTAGTTAGTTATTTATTTTTATAGGTTAGATTAGATCCCTTTATCGGCCATTAGAGCCGTAAAACCCGTCAAGGTGAGTCATCCCAAACTACTTAGGTTATTTAGACAAATTTGGACCGGGATTTCCCTCACAGTTGATGATGTTTTCACATATTCCTGTCAACAGATCCCCACACACCATAATATCATATGGTTTCGAGGTGTGAAAGGTCTAGAACCCTCTTTACCACACTAAGATTAAATTGTTGAAACATTCAGTGTCATATTCCTTTAATAATTGTATATGATATACTAAGAGTTTTTTTTGTTTTCTTGAATCTCCCTTAGTTCATTGAGTTTCATCCCTTCTCAAGGACAACACTTGTGAAGGTGCTTGCATTGGTTGAGTGGAAACATGACTATTGCATGTGATTTTCACTATAACATTTGGATTTCAATATACTAAAAGTTATAGTTTTTTTACATTTATGTATTAGATGTGATTTTAAGATTATCTTATTGTTGGCATAGGGGCAGACCCTGGGTTCAATGCATCAACAACACACCAAAAAAAACCTAACTACCGGCCCTTTCGGCAAAACCTGTGAAGCAGATGAAGTCGCACCCAAGGTAGAGGCAAGGGGGGTTGTAGGACTCAAGTGTCTACAACCAAGACAAGACACAGATCTTTGATTACAATACTTAATAGAGCACTTAGACAACAATATGCATTAGGTTATAATTCTCATTGACATCATAGATTATCTCTTATTACAGATCAATGCAATAACAATCAAGATCAAGCCCTTAAAACCTCTTAGCACATAGCATTAGCTCAGATCTAGAATTCATTTACACCATTAAGCACTAAGCTACAAAATCAGATGCATTCATCATACATTATAACAACAACACTAAGCATAAATCACATAAACAACATCAAAAAAAGAACATGAAGACACATGATATACGTGGTTCACCCCAGTGTGGGGCTACATACACCAACTTCTTCTTCTTATTTATTAGTCTTCAAGCTCCTTACACTCATCTTCTCCTATGCACAAAGACATAGAGCCAAATCTGCAGTGGATAGGTGATCTGCACACAATGCACTAGATCCACCTTCCCCAAAATTAGGTCAAGGGACAGACCCAACTCCTTAATAGAACAAAGCCTTACTTTACACAACCATATTGCACAAATCAACTTCCAATCTCTTGCACTAAGCCAAACATATTGTGCGCATAGCTAGCACTACTACTTACATTGCTTAACTACATCTTATTATACATTTACAAAAAGGCCTGAACATGGGTAAACCCATCGGCCAACATCCCATAACCTATTACATAAAACCTAGTAAAAACTTTGCTCGGTCCACAAGCCCACAAAAAAGCAAGATCCTGTGATCTCCACTTCCTCTGGTTGCTCCATATTCGTCCAGCTTATCGATGTACCAAAAGTAGTCCAACACGACCAATGTTTTCTCAAAACTTGGTCTAGGGCCAACATGCCCCCAAAATGCACCTGTGACTCGTCCCAAGTCACTCAGATCTGGGCAACGCTACTTCAAAGAACTCAAGCTTATCTTGAGCTGCCTCTACTTATTGCTTCACTAGACCTTCTTGATCGACGAACTCTTGAATCAGTTTCTCTATAAAAGGCCCTTCCAGAAATTGTTCCACTATCATAACCACTTGTTCCAGCTATGAGCCTTGTCCTTAAATATATTCAAAAAGTGTGTAGGCTTTGTCTTTCACCGACTACAATCTTTGTGTAACCTCCATGACTCTGGTCTGGATGGTAGTAACCTACTACTAGACTGTGCATTGTTCTTGTGATATTTTCATCCTTTCGACTGCAGTGAGAAGCTTCATCTGTGCCTGGATGATGGATGCCTACTGTTGTGCCTTCTGGAGCTATGATTCTAGTTTCCTCTGCTTCGGGTCTTCTTTCTTGCTGAGGGTTTCTGTGGGGAAACCTTCCTTTTATTCAATGTTTCGACCTTTGTAGGGTGATCTTTCAGTAGTTTAACTTCTCCTTTACCTTGCTTTTATCATTCTTCACATTATTATTTTGGATTCACTTCGTCTCCTCCTCCTCCTACAGGTGAGTCAAGACTACTTTCTTCTGAGGCGTTGTCCTCCTCATTAGTTTCTAGGTTCCGCACCTCCTCCTTTTTCTTCTTATTTTTCATGCTAGTCTGTCCATCATGTTCGACTCGGGTGACCAAGGGACTTTTGATGATGTTGGGTTCAAAGAGTATATCTTCCATTGGTACAAGGAAATATGTTGGCCATTCTTTGGTGATCTCCACAATATCTTCGTCGGTCAGCTTATAATAGGACTAAAATTCCTCCTTACTTTCATCCCTGCGTGCAATGATGTAGATAATGTGTCGATCTATGTGAAACTTCACTAGCAATCTATAGTGGTGTAGTGTATTTGGGGTCATTCATGGAAATTCCTCAATGGCATGCTTAAACTGTTGGTAATAAGTGTGGAATACAACATTCGACTACCACTACTTCGACATGTCATTTGTATACCACAAGGTAGAGAACCTTGTGTCCAATGACTCTGATGGCTCAAATTATGGAAATGTCACTCCTTCTAACATCTTCCAAGCGATAAATGTGATTAAAATCAATAACCAACTGAAATGGAACTTTTATCCTTGATCATATACTTCGCGACAGTCCTTCTCGAGCTCGTTGATGTGGTAACTCGCCTAGTTTATTTTCATTCCTTTTACACACTTCCCTACAAGGTCCACTACGAATCCTGTGACCTATGTTGGATGGTTCTTTCTAATGATCTTACCAGCTAAAAGCTGACAAGATAGGCACACTACACCATCCTGGATGGAGGCTACCTTGTAGCCTTGCTTTTCATTTTCGACATCGCCATAGTCTTCCTTTATGTGTTGTGCCAGGGAGTGATTTGAAGTATTCCCTGGGTAGAGCTGTTGAGGGTCTGGTCCCTGCATACTCAGTCATATAATGAGGTGGATCAACGTCAGATCCATAGTGACGCACCTGTCAAGACAAATATACACTCCATGGTAACACGACAGGAGGAGTTTAATGCAAGCGTTAACCTCTTGATGTTGGCTGAAGTGAGGGATCGTCGACTGCACGAACTCCTTAATCCATAACTGGGAAACTATGCACAACTTCTTCCCAGTCATTCTCTTCAAATACCTATGTGATGTGAGCATCATGTATTTCTTCCTGTCTTCGAGGTTAAAATCGTTGTTCTTTAGAGAAAGGATGTGTCCTAACTGGGGTCCAACTATGCGTATCCCCTTTAGGATGTATGCAGTGATCAACATGTATTCAAAGTCACGCGGGATACTATCGCGGTTCACTGCACCAGCCAAAGGCAGTATGTACTTCGGTAATACCGACGAGATATACTTTTTGTTAGCCATATCATCGCAATGTTTTCTTCACTTCTTAGTAGTGCGACCAAAACGTCATCCAGTCGATGGAGATGCTTGCAATACACCAGTTGATGATTCTTGTATTCCCATACACATGCCTCTCTTAGCCATGAGGTCTACAAGAATATCCTCCAATGAATTCTCTAACACGCTTGGTTCGCCTGACATTCGCACTTGGAACAAAATAAATCAGGCAGGAGAATGGACAAGTGAGGTAATAAAATGGATGGAGAGGTCCAGAAAGAACAACGTGATAAAATGGGTTCTTTGTTAGCTCTGATATCACGGTTTGTAAAAAGAGGTCTCAGTGCAATGTTTGACAGGTTAAATACGAAAGCGTTGTAATAGATTCCTAAAACGGGTAGGAATGTCTCAATCAATACGAATCAGTTCGTTATGGTATGGTCTCAACGGTCCAACAACAGTCTTTTCGGAAATAACTGTGTTTCTAGTCGTTCAAAAGCATCATTCTAATGGTCAGGGCGCCTCCAACGATCATATATATTCGTCGTGGCGAAGTCCCATTCTGTGTGGTTCGATTATTCTAGCGAGGTTAAAGTTTTGTAGATCTGCCTCTTGCAAAGTCTTTCCTAGAACTTCCCATAGTTTTTCCAACATGGCTTTCTTCTTACTGAGCTTCCTTGGATTCTTTCCTGTGATCTGAGTCTCTAGATTCCTCTTTCTATTTGTATTCTTATCTTTTCTTAGCATGGTCACTTCGCATTGTCGATGTTATTTCAAAGGGTTTGAAGGTAATACCTCTTTTCTTATGAACTCCATGGTAGGTATTCTTCTTTCTCGCATGGGAAAATTCTTCAAGTCTTCTTGCATTCTTTGAACTTTGACAGCTAGTTCTCTTGCCCTCTATTGCTTTGACTTATCCTCTTGTTATTCTATTAGTTGCCTTATTCTTCTGGTTATGAGGTCCCTTAATTCTTGCTTTTTCAATTTTGTGGCTTCCTCCTCTGCTTTCCTTCTGATCTGATCTTTCGCAATCCAAGTCTTTCCTAATAAAAGTGGGAAAGGGGCCCCATTCTCAACAAACCTAATAACTTCAAATTCCTCTTCTATTGACTTTTCATGAGCAATAATACATATATTAGTAACTCTTCCACATAGGGTTATCATCTTTCCTTTAAACAAGCCTGTCCTTCCCAATCAAGGTATCATAGAAGGCTTTCCCAAAATTCCCCCAGTACTTTCTGGCATAATGTTCACATGTGTTTCTTCATCTAGTACACATTCTATGTCAAAGTCTTCTATTCTTGTAACTATGAGTTTTTTTTCTTTCAATACCTCTGACACACTAACATCCTTGTGGTCATCCATTGCTTCTCTTAACTATACTAACATAGTATGATCTTTCTCTGATTCTTTCTCTTTCTGGTTCTCTAATAGATCCTTAGTTTCTTGACCTTCTTTATAGTTTTCTTGTCTCATGTTCATCTTTTCAACTTTAGCCATCATTCTTAGACAATACTCAACCTCATGATCAATATATTTACAGCAAAGAAAAATAGGACCTATACCAGGGCATTCTTTAGCAAGATGTTCCGACCTTCTACAATTGTAACATAGTGTCAAACATCTCTTTCTTTCAAATGAGCCATAGTTTTTATTGTACTATGCACTGGGATCACAATGTTGGACGTACAATATACAAAAATTCTTTCCAGGTTCCTGCATCCACTTATTAGTCCAAAAATTCTTTCTATGCATAAGAATAACATATCTTTCTCCATTTCTATCAAATATTTTCAGATAAATTCTTTCTTCTAGATGTGCGCTAGTTTTCAAACTAGGACAAAATCTATCAAACAGACCTAGATTCATAGTTTCGAAGAAAAAAATTCCACTTATCTTACCTTTACCAAAGAACGAAGCTTTAAGATATTACCTCTTTTCTTCAGATCAGGTTCCTTTATTAGCATAGAGCTTCGCAAGTTGATTAGAATACTGCTCACTACAACAACAGATCTACGCACAGAGTTTTCTCTTTTTTTCAGTTCCCAGCAATCACATTTTCAGGTCCTGGCAACAGAACCATTTGTTGGTACAGGGGCAGACCCAGGGTTCAACGCTTCAACAACACACCAACAAAACCCTAACTATCCGCTCTTTCGACAACACTTGTGAAGCAAATGAAGTCTCACCTAATTTAGAGGTAGGGTGTAACAACCCTAGTAGAATATATACTTAGGGATTATTAAGTAAAAGATTTATTAGGTAATTAATTTTTCCTAACATGTTAATAACTAAACAAAGATTGGTCTAATGATATTAATTAAGTATTTATTAATGAATTAAAGGTTATAATTTTGATTAATTAATTAATTTATTAACTACCTATTACATTCAATAACATGGGTATTAAATTTAAAAGGGATAATAAATTTAATTGGTAAATTAAAGGATTACGTATACGGAGGGGATAAGGAGCATTAATAATAGGATAAAGCATTAATAATCAGATAAGGTAATGAATGTGTAGATAAGGTAATAAATGAGGAGAAAGGGCGGAAGGAGGTACATGAGCGGAGGAGGTTTATGGAAGAAAGGATCATCATTCTACTTTTTTGGGGGAGAGGATCATTTTGGAGGGTTCTCTTGGATTTGCACAGGAGAGTTTGAGTTCTGTAGTCGGGAAGGATTAGTACAGGGGGCACCGGTTTGCTGGGTGTTTTGGGCATGGGGGCCAGGGTATCGATATGGTATCCTGGAGCTAGGAAGCTGTCCTAGTTGGCAGGGTGGAAACTCGGTTTTGGGCAGTGTTTGACACAGTTCAGCAATGAACAACCAGATCGATGGGGGAATTAGCATTAGGGAGAGGTAATTTAATTATTCTATTGCGTAATTCTTATGTTGTGGATAAAATTTTAATTTTTTTGTCGAATTTCATATGCTCATATGTTGGTGATTGAATTATTTTAGTATAAGAAAGAATTATATGTTAAATTAGAATTAAATTTTGTATTTTTTTTTACGGCTACTACACATGGTATCAGAGCACCTTAGTTTGAAATTTGGGCCTATGCGCCAAGTTCCCAGCTCCAACTCCAACTCTACCTAACCTGCAAACCAAACACAGAAATTTTAACACAAATATAAATGTAAATGAAATACATATTGAAAATGTAAAAACAAATATCACAATAAAAACAAAACTTTAAGGACTATTTAGAATATCTGTTATTATTTTTTGAGATGCTATATATACATATAAATGATAATCTACATATGTGTGCCTCATGGCCTTACAGATTTGGGCATTTATCCACTAATTTAAATATCTGTCAATATTGTTTTTATGAGGTGTTGTATATATATATATGGATAGAATTATGTATGGGCATGCCTCATGGCCATAGTAGATTATTTGATTTACCAAATGTTGAAATTACAACTTACAAACAACTGATTTGAAAAAAAATAAAAATAAGTGAAACCAACACAAAAAAATTTACCAAAGTAAAACAAGTGAAATATGAATACAGCTAGGGTTGTTACAAAAACTTTCAGTTTAGGAGGATTTCTACTGTTGGATATTGTGTTAGACATGTGAATGGTTTCCTAAATAAAGAGTTGCATGTCTCTAGGAAGGACCCACTTGCATGTTTTTCCTCTTCCTTGTGGCCGCTTTGCTTTAGATAAGATTGGGGCTTGCATGAGGGGTACAGTCCTAGGAGATAAAGAATAAGGGTTTTCTAGAGTGTGTCCAAATTCACTGTAAGCCCCTCCTTATTCTATAAAAGAGAGATTATTTCACAGTGTTATCTACTTGTTAGTAACACAATGTTATCTACTTGTTTGTAACACAGTGTTATCTACTGACTGGGAGTTGCAATTTTAGCAGTGCTGTGTATTTCACCTTTTCTGAGTTAATAGGAAGCAGAGGTGCTTTGAGTTTTGAGTTCTTCATTGCTGTCATAACATCTAGAACTGATTTATGTGCAAATTTAGTAGCATACTGTAGGTTGTCCTGATATCTTGTATTACGCAGTGTTTGCACTTGTGACATATACAACCCAGACTTATGAATCTTAAGAATATGCTGGGTTGAGAGGTGTGTAGTTAGTTTCAGTTAGGGTTTGTTCACAGAAAGCACAGATCTGTATCCATGAATTAAAATTCAACAAAGTCCTGGGCAACTTTGGCAGAATAGATACCCCTCACTAACCGCTACTTAGCCGAAGGAAATGAATTGAATGGTGCTATTGGTTCCCCCATAATGCTAAATCTGAGTGCATTAGCCTCATCATGATAAGAGGAAGCTAGTCTGAAAAAATATGCAGGCTATAATTGAAGCAGACACTTATAATCCTAACCATCTCTTCATGCTCCTTGAATGCCATCTGGCAAATTCATAGAAGAGAGCATTAGCAAAGCATCCTGATTAAAGTTGATATCCACTAACCATCATTTTGAAGCAACCTGGCTCTGAGAGTACGAACAAGAACGAGCTTATTGACCCACTCAACCACACTGCATAGCGTAGCCACAACTTCACCATTTAGGTCGGCGGTCCCATGGCCTTTGAGAATTCCCTCCACAACTCATCCAGAGTCAGCACATGTTCAAAGTCCACACGACTCAAAGGCTCATTGCGCTTCACGTCTGTAACAGGCTGACAAACTGTGCGAATTGTTTATGAAATGTATGCCCACTATGCACTAAAAGAAAACATCATGCTGATTGAGGATTATTATTCGAAGGTAATTCTGGATTCTTGACTGCCCATCAAGGGACTTCACAGTCAGCGCGCGCAGTCTTGTTGCTGAAGTCAATAGCAGCAGGCAAAGTAAAGGATTCTATAAGGCCAGAAATGGAGATTGATCCAACGATTCAGACACACGAGAGGCCAAATCATGACAATGAGATTAGGCGGTCGAGGAGTCAAAGGGCCAAAATAGGTTGATGGGACTTAAGAGTACGACATGCAGTAACATATATATAGGGAGTGTATAGTGAATATCCCACTGAAGAGAATGGCAAGGAAGGAGAAAGGAGTAATAGTTATGGGCTTGTTCATAGGCTCTGGGGCAGTTACAAGCAGTATTACTAGATATGTGACAGGAGGCATTTCCAGCAGAGCTACTTTAAATGAGAAGAATTATTATGCCATTAATTAAGGTTTTCCCTTGGCAAGACGAATACCCAGACATACAGGTCTATCTACAGTCTTCCTGGCAAAGAAAGATTCAGCCGAGGTTATTGCTGCATCTTGACAAGTTATCCTCTTTCATGAACTTTACTTTTTAAGTATTCTGAATGTGACCAGATCTATATTTGGCCTACTATTCTTTGTGAGAAGTATCATTTACAAGATGTGTTGAAATTGAACAAGCATAATGACAAGTGTGAGTAGTGTGTATTTAGTACGATAGTTTGGAAAGAAAACCATTATGCGTTTATTTCCTTTTTAAAAAGAAACAAATCAACTTGTTGTAACAGTGTAACCATAGTAAAGAAAACAAACACAAACAACAACAAATTTCTTGCAATAACAATTACTCTACCACCCGAGGATCTGCAAGTCTGCAATAATGACATTTATAACCATTCTCACCATTTTATTGCACTGTAATCTGGCAGCTCTTGCTCCTTTAGACACATGATGTTGTGCACCCTTGCACAGCTCTAGTAGCAATCGCCTCACCAACCATTTTGCCTCACATAAACCCTACAGTCTGCCAAACCAAAATGAAGAAACTATCCCGAGTCATAAACGACAAGACTAGCTGGTAGAAACCCACGAGGAACTACGGAGCACGCAACAACCAGAGGAACGAGAGAGGGACAGAGAAAAGTGGAGAGGAGGTAGAAGTGAAGGAAGCGTTTTAGGGTTCGAAGAGATAGGTGTAAGGTTTTGTAAGAATAAGTAGGCACGTGGGCCTCATGCAAGGCCCACGATCGTTTGAATTTTAAATTTTTTTTATTGGTTTTAAATTTGAGTAAAAAACATTTTTGTTTTGTTTTAAATTTTTTTTTTATTAATCTATTTTAATTATTTTATTTTAATTTTTTTTATTATTTATTATTTTTTTAATTATTATATCAAGATAAACATAATTATATTTAATATATAATTATTATATTATAGATATTATGGTTTTTTTTATTTTTTTTAAATCAGGATAAAAATAAGGTTTAAATATATGCAGCAAATTAAAAACTAAGTATATTAATTAATTAAAAGTAATTATCATTAATTTATTTAAATTAAAATGTTAGAGAGTCCATGGGTTTTGAACCCAAGACCCCCACCAAACGAAGTGCCTTAAGAAGAACACTAACGCCAACACGCCCTCATAAGTATTTACAAATAAATTCTTATACTTAATTAGATTAATGGTAACATGGTCGGGATTAGAGTGGTATTATTATTAGGAAGATACAGTATGAAGATTAAGACTAACTGGCTTATTACCTAACCTATTGATCCAGAGCTAGCTAACCGAGTTGAATCATAATTAGTGAATGCACCAGGAATCAAGGTAAAGGCTTATTTAGCACTGTTGATCTTTGTATCCCGAGCATAAACTTCGATTGTCCAAGCGTCAGGCTCACGAGACCATACACACAACTCATCGAGCCAAGCGCCAAGTCCCTCCACTCCAGTCCACTAGTCAAAGTCAACACTAAATTTCAATGTAGCAATCGACAACGCCAACACTACGCGCCAAGAAAAAATCTCATGAGTCAAGCATCGGAGGATATTTAGTTGTAAGAGAAAGGTTAAAAGGACTTAGACTAGGACAAGCAAGAAGGAGGCAGCATATGCACTAGGAGAGTAAGCATAGGAATTGGCGAGTATGGCACAAGGCTAGCGTAGCTACAGGGCAAGGGAACCAATAGTTTTTTTTTTATATAGGGGCGAAGAAATCAAGCTTAGATGCTTAATCCTAACCCTAACCTAGCCAATCCACTAAAGGAGTAATGTCTGTTTATAGACAAGTAAAGAAAAATTACGCCTAACCCTGTTTCTAGTTTAAGTAGCACCAATTTGAAACGTCCTTGAACTCACCCTGACAACTTTGGTTGATGCAGGTTAAAGCATACAGGATGGTCAAGACTCAAGGGAGTCGAGGCAGGGGAGCGTCGTCGCAAGCACCGCCAACACCACCAGCGCCACCACCACCATCACCCGAACTAGCTCTCATACTGCGCTCGTTGGGAGCCATTAATGAGACTTTAAAGGGGCGACAACCAGCAGGGACTGAAGTGGAACCCCCACCATCTAAAACGGGTAATCCAGAAGCATCAAGGGATTCAGGGGGAGGACCTCCACCCAAAGACATCACGCGAGAATTGCAGAAGATCAAACTTTCGAAGTTTGCCAGGGGTTGCGCCAGTGAACGCGCGGAAGCATGGTTGGAAGGCATGCCAAGGTGTTTTTCCTTAAGGGTCTATGCGTCCAACTCAAAGGAAAAGATCGCAATTTTTCAATTAAGAGAAAGCGCCTTGAACTGGTGGAGCAACCTAGAAAGACAACTGCACCTTACCCAAGACACAATATCTTGGGAACTTTTCGAGGAGAGGTTCCAAAGGAAATATCTACCAGCATACTACGAGGAACAATAGGTAGGGGCATTTCATGCCTTTGTACAAGGAAACAGAACTGTAGAAGAATATGAGATCAGATTTATGGAACTGGTCAAATATGTTTCGTATATGGATAATGATCAACGACAAGCAGAGTGCTTCGTCTATGGATTGAACCCTAAGATAAGAGCTATGGTGTGGATGTGGAAACCATGTTCAGTAGCGGAAGCGGTGGAAAATGCGCGTTATGCGGAGGAACACATGAACTTAACCGGGGCTACAAGACCGACTTTTCTGCATCATCCTGGATTCGTAGGGAAGGCCCCGAGGACATTTCCTAGGGGAGGGGGCTCAAGGCCACCACCATATGGTAACAGAGTCGCACCAAGGATAGTAGCCGTAGGGATTTCAATGGCAGCGAGTGCAGCATCTTGTTCATCACCAATGACGCAGACAGGTCCACGGCCATCTCAGGGAACAACTAGTAGGGGCAGGGGTTCCAGGGGAAGAAACTCATTTTAGAGACAGTCACATAACAGTGCATAGGTTCAATCTCGTGTTACCTGTTGGGGGTGCGGAGGACCCCATTACCAGCGTGACTACCCAGAGTTACAATCAGATTTTGTGCATAGAGAAGGAAAGGCACCAATGGGAAGATCAGGT
>JASDQU010370469.1:39500-59996 GCA_032191745.1 Picea mariana | reverse complement strand
ATAACCACTGGCTTTTCATCTTGGAGGTTTATGAAGTCTATGGAAGGGCCAGGGGCTTCAGATTTAAAAAGGTCAGAGAAGCGCTTCTTGAATTCACCATGTTTGATTAACTCAGTGAGGGGCATAGGGATTCTGATCTTTTGAATCTCATGCTCGAAATTAAAAGAGGATGTAAGCTTTGGAATTTCTCTAATTTTAGGAACATGATTTTGGACAATGGGAGAGAGGGGTTGGGCCTTCTTACCTCTGTGATTGTCTGCTACCTCGTCAGCAGGCTTCTCTGCTCTAGTGGATGGCTTCGAAACATCAGATGTTGCTGCCATTTTGTCGGATCTCAAGTTATACCTGCCTCGGACACTGCTAACCTTGTCTCCCTTGCTCAATTCATTTAGCTGATTGTTCATGAGATACTCCTTGTATGATGACTGGGTTAGATGAGGGAAAGGGGGAGTGAATTCTAAAGAGTGGATTTTAGGTTCAGGCTCATTTGTTTCCCCTTCTTGCTCCTCAGCTACAAAATTGTTCTGGAAGGGAGCCTGAATTATTTGATCGTCTCTGTCTCTTTCCTTTTCTCTATGCATAGTTGGAGGAGAAAAATTGTTTGGCCTTCTGAAACCTCCTTTGTTCTCAGTGCCCTGATGGCCCTTGTTCATTTGTTTCCTTTCCACCTTCAATCTCTCCATCTCTTCTTTCAGAAAGTTCATCACCTGGGTCATCTCATTTACTTGAGGGTGGGGCAGTGATGGGCCGAAAGTTGAGGCTTCTGACTTTCCCTTTCATCTGTCTGCCTCAGCCTTGTTCCTCAGTCTGTTAGTTGCTAATATGTTGGATTCTACTTCTATAGCTGCATCTTTCATATGAGCTAAGGAGGTAGCTCTTCTTTCTCTCAATAGATGACAGAAATCAGGGTCAAATGCTCCAGCATAGGAAATCTGAGCAGAGGCTTGAGATGGCTTTACCTTTGCAAGAATCTTGTTATACATTTTATTGAACCTTTTGGAGAAGTCAGAGACAGACTCTCCTTCCTTATTCTTTAGGGACCCAAACTCTGTCATGTAATATAGGTAATCTTTCCTATCCCCCCACTGCCTCAGGAAAACATTATCCATGGCTTCAATGCCAGTAACAGATCCAGGGGCCAGTCCTCTAAACCATTTTCTAACCTCACCATCCAATCTCTGGACAAAGACTCTCATCCAAACATCTTCATTCTCAATATTGAGGTTGTCTGCATAACTGTAAAAAGAAGACAAGTGCTCTTCTGCAGTTATATCCCCTTCCCCAGCAAACTTAGGCATGTATTTCAAATAATCTCCAGTAGGGAGAGGATTCATAGGATGGGGTAGGATTAAAGGAGCATATCTAGCAATGACTATGGTGTCCATTCTATTTGGAGGAGGATTAGCACCAGCCATAGGGATATTAGGTGGACTACAACTAGGAGGAGAAGGAGTGTGAACAGGAGATGTCAGAAAAGAGGTTCTCAAAGGAGACGATGGGGAAAATAGATAGAGGTCTAAGGGACCTGAATGTGCAGATGTTTCTCTCTGTGCAATAGTAGTTATGAAAGGAGGGGTAGTGAAACCTTCTGAGGCCTGAGGTACGTACAGAGGCACAACTTCCAAGGAGGGGGGAGCGACAAGGATCTCTCCCTCTGATACTAGACCAGGAGGAGAAAACTCAACATAAACACTCCCAAAATTCAAGAAACGTGAAACCTCGGAGGAAGGATGACTAGGAAGATGAGAATAAGAAAATGGAGTTCTTACAGAGGGAGGTGGGGAAATACCCGATTCAGAGGTGAAGCTTTCTCCTCGAAGAGTCTTTCCTTTTCTGAGAATCACCTCTGGATCTTCTTAAGTTGTAGCCAGAGGTAGTTGTGGATGGGACCATGTGTGTCTACTGCTGGAAGCCACAACTAATCCAACGGGTTCACCGCGGTGGATTCGTCACAATGGAGTTGAGTCGCCAGGTGCACAGTAGCAATATTCAAGTTTTGATATCTGATGCACCTTTAGAATCAGCTTAATCTTTGTCGTTCAATCCTGGGGAAAATATTCAACTTCGTCCCCGACAACGGTGCCAGAAATGTTGGAGCCGGAAGTCACTCCTGGATTGCTTGTAGGAGAAGAGCCCGACGCCCATCAGTTTAATGTCACGATTTTTTTAAAGGGGGGGTGATCAAATGGAGGAAAACCCAGAAAGATACCGTCTCAACTCAGAAACTAGGCCAGGTATGCGTGAACGAGTGAGGTCTTGATAAACTACAAACAGTGAGTCGTAATAAAGGGTGAGTAGGAGGAAGACTTGCATGCAAAGAGTGCGCAGGTCTATCACAGACATCCGGTTTGTAACAGACTGTAGAAGGAAGAATTCAAATGCAAAATCCTTTTACATTCAAACACAGAAGACCAGAGGGCACAACAATGTCACAACAAATCCTTTATCATAACAAGATTGTTCAGTCCACATGAATCCTTCGACTGTGGACTCCCTGGCATGAGATAGAATATAGATGGAAAAAGAGAGGTGTTTTTTATAAACCAAGAAATCTCAAACACAGAGGCATAACCTGGAAACCAGAATGTTTGTTGAAACTTTACAGTTGGGAGCTTAGGTCTACCATCGATAGATACAAAAAATGGCATAAATGCCTACATATACTCAAAACAACAATAGTGGTGGAACCAAGATACTGCATTGAAAGCTTTGCGTCTGCATGGCTTCTAGCACTCTACAGCCGCAATCTTTGAATGGTCGTGCAACTTATGGCAGACGCGATCGATCTTCTGACAGTTTTATTGATGAATCGACGTTCCTTTAATTCATTGCAGGACTTCCCCATTATGACGGAGATGATGTCTAACCACCGCCAACCGCTTCAATAACTGCTTCTTGGGATTGAGAATGGCCCAGCCAACTAAGCACTTCGGGATATGGAAGACTCCTCGTGCTACCACCTGGAATAACAGAATGGCTGTGACAAATAGGCGTAGAGGCTAGCACGAAGGATGGGGCGCATGATAGGGGTTGTGGCATCGGATTATGAGGATGAGGCCTGAACAGATAGGGAGGCGAGAAGGGTTGTAGGAAAGACACTTGGCAAAAGGAATGAGCGCAGGAGGCCAGAGGGTAGATGTAGGGGACGCATTTTAGTGGGAATTTGCTATGGAGGTAATAGGATACGTGGCGGGTGGTAAATGGATGATGAGACGAGGAAAGGGCCATATGGACGAGTGAGAGAGGGAGGAACGATGACACATGGCAGTAGGGGAAAGGCGATTATGGAGGATGACATGACGGGAGAAGGGCCCATACTGGCTAAACACAAAGTAGCTGAGAATGATGAGATCAGGTGAGCACCGTTGATCTGGGTGCTAAGATATTGGCTATCAGAAAGTTGCATCTGCGATTCCAGAACCCACCCCCCGTCGGCTTAAAGGTAGAAAGGCATGGGGGTCCGGAATTTCCTTTATCGCCGTTGATCCAGACGCGTTGATCTGGACCGTTGAAGAGGTGTGCCCCCGATTTCGGACCCCCCCCCTGCTTAAAGGTAGAAAGGCAAGGGGGGTCCGAAATTCAATATGCGCCGTTGATCCAGGCGCGCGAATCGCCGGCACTCAAACTTGCTCATGACTTACCTTGGGTACATTATCATCTGAAACTTTGGACAAGTGGGTTTTTAACCCATTCTTTTGCGTTCTAGCCCCCCTTACAAGAAATATTGCTAACAGATGGTATCCTGAAAATCCATCTGTGAATGAGTATGCTTCCTTTCCCACAACCTGTTCTAGCACCTTCTTTGTTAAGTGTGTTGGGAAGGGGTTATGTACACAGGAATATTTGAGAGTTCTATAGTCTACATAGACTCTAATATCCTCTTTGTCTTTCTTCCTTTGAATGACTATTGGGTTGACCCACTCTATTTCTTCTACTTCAAAAATGAGACCTACTTCTAAGATATTATCTATCTCCTTCTTAACATTCTCTTTTACTCTTGGGTTAAGACAGTATGGTCTATGTCTGACAGGATTGGATCTTTCTTTTAACTCAATCTTCATTTGTCCCATGACTCTTTTGATTCCCTTTGACTCAGAAAATTTCTTTGGGAAAAAATTCTCATATTCCCGCAATAAACTCTGTATTTCCTGACTCATTTGCTCACCCTAGTAATCTCCCACCATAGCTATCTTGGGTTGCTATGCGGTCCCTATGTTGATTTTTCACAATTTTAATGGGTAATTGTAGGAACTATCGATCTGGATGGTTATGGTGTTTTGGATTTCTCTGCTCCCCTCTGTCTCTTTGATGGCTAGGTTTCTCAGTTCTTCTAAGTTGTCTAGGCTTTTTGAATCTTTGCTAATACAATAGCATTCTATAGTCTTATCAGTTGAGGGAAAGTGGAGATTTATCTGAATTCCTTGGCTATGCTTGGCACATACCACTAAGTTTGATTTCTGATTACCATTATCTGTAAAAATAAATTGTTTAATCTTCTACAGGGCTACTTCAAGCTCAGGGTACTTACTTTTGAATGAGAATTCCTTACAAAAATGAGTTTCCATCGTTTGGCAGTCATTGGTTTGTCTTCTGGTTTCCTCATGTATAAACCAAGCTTTTGAGATTGGTCATAGAGAGTGGGGAAATACCTGAATCCGGAAGTGAGAGGGTATTCCAGCAGTTTGCCATTGTGTTGTACATTTTTCAATGTGTATTCTAGGATCTGATTATCCACTGAATAGTTGTGCAACTTGGAGATTCAACTGCATCTCTGATTCCAGTTACTCCTTGTTCTAGAACCTGTACTTGATAGCTTGCTTCACCTCATCCAAAGTTATAAATACAGCTTTATGATTAGCCCACCATCTGGTGGGGTTGTTCTAAAAGGCTACATCTAGTACTGAGATTCTTTGATCTTCTCTTACATATTACTCCATCTTGTGAAAACAAATGTCGATATATGAGGTGCCATCATATACTGGGTGTTCTCTAACTTTGGTACCAACCCATATGGTCACTCCGACAACTGCTCATATTCTTGAGAATCGTTCGTGCGACCCTTGTTTCCAACTGTCAAAATCCAATTCTGAATCTTCATCTATTGACTATACTTCTCCAACTTACTGACCCATTGGTGGTGGGGTTTATATAATCATTTCTTGTCCCAGCTGTTACAGTGTACAACTGGTCCAAGTGTTCTCCCTTCATATTATTGCCTACTGGTTCTGTATACCTAGTTCCTACATATGGATCCAAAGGTTGAACTACCTTGATTCTGTCAACCTCAAAGGTCATGGTGTCTTTCTTTAATTCGATTACTACATAATTATCATAGGCCCAATCAATTCCAAGTAGTGCAGGGTAGGGGTCCTTATCTTCTGTGATCTCAATGACTTCAAATTCATCCATTGTTTTTACTCCTGCTACATCTATTTCCACATTCTCTAGTCTTCCTATGGGGAAGATACAATATTGGTTTGCCATTCTTAACTGAATTGGGGAATATGTTAGCCTCTATTTTCCTAAGGCTTCATAGGTCTTCTTAGGTAGAATGTTTACATCTGACCCTAGGTTCAACATGACGTCCTTAATTTCAAATTCATTTAACTGTGATATTAATCTGAATTCCTTGTCGATTCATACTTTTCTTCACTACACTCTCTAAGTACTTTTCTCAGGAAGATTGGCCCTTATCCTTGCTTCTATGGGTTCTTCGTTTCCTAAAACTAGGTATAGTGTATTGCGCAACTTTTCTGTTAGTTGATCATTCCCTAGAATGTTAGAGAATAATTGAAACCAAAGGCCAACTACATTTTGAGKTTGCTCAAGTTGTCTTTGTATGACTACAGGGTTTCTGGGTGTAGGGGGTGAAGCAGGGACTTGTGCCATCTTAGGGTAAACAGTCGGCTCGGGGGGGGGTTCTCTCACATTTTGGTACTAAGAATATTATGAAATACTTCTATGGCATCTTTAAAGAACAATGTTTTTTTTAGAGAGTTGTACATGTCTCCATTAGGTGTTGCTTTATGGATCTGAGGTAGAATATCAACATCATCTCCTGTCTTCGCTCCTCCTCGAGTAACGATATTAAGGTTGGGCAGTTGTCCCTTAGAAATCCTCTTGATTTCTGAACTGATAAGGTTATTTCCTCTTTTTTGTACTCTATCTTCCCACTTTTCTATTAACTTTGGGCAATCTTCCATTGTGTGTCCATTGGTTCTGTAGTGAGAGAACCATGGCCTCCTTGGATGAGGACAGTCTCTATCCAAGTGACCTTTCTCATCATAGTTATAACATATTCTTGGTCCTCTTCCCCTAGTTCTTCCTCCTTTGAAGTCTCCTACGGCTCCAACTCCTCGACCTCTTCCTGGTTCCTAAGGGTTTTCATTCACCCTGAATGTTGTTCAGTCTAACGTATCTGCAAGTGCATCCAACACTCTACATTAATTGGTAGTGTGTGTGGTAGACGGGTAGAACTCACACTGAACAATGTTTGGTACTGTCAAATATTTTTTCATGATGGGGAACTATCTTGGCCCATGCCCATGGGTTCGACAGAATTCACAATACTCATTTGTTGGTGCTTCTTGGCCTCCTGGAAAAGCATGATACAGGGTGGCATTTTGGAATGGTAAGTTTGTCGACACTTGCACAACTCCTCCCGTGGGTCCTGGTGAGGCTACCATTGGATTATAATGAGGTCCCATTCCCCTCATTCACAGACATTCGTTCACCAAATGACCTTCCGTATAACATCCAGTGCACCAAACCTATGGCCGTCTTGGTCTGGGTATTGTCAGCTCCTGAATATTTGTTGTGAGTGTCAATATATGCCCTTGTAGTTCTACCAGATTCACATCTATTGGGGGTCTAGTTACTCGCAGGTTCCCAGGGTATCCTGCCATGGCTTCAATCTTCATCAATTGTTCCAAGGCATCTGTTAACATAGTTATCCGATGTTGCATTAGCGGAATCCAAGTCAGAGGAAGTAACCCCTGAATGTACCACTCCCTTTGATGTTCTTCATGGATTGGATGTACCAAACTCCCTATGGCATCTTTGAAATTTTGGTTGTATTCCCAGGTTGGTTCCGACTGGGGTAGTTTGAACTCTACTATGAACCTTGTCCGTACCTGGCCGAGTGTGAATGCTTGACCTTGTGTCCCTTGCACTCCTGACTCAATGATCTTCATGTACCACTTGAGAGCACGACCTCTTCAGGTAGTATGGAACTTGACCAGCTTATTCACATCTGGAGTCCCTCTGGATATCTAGATTGCTTCGCACAGGAACCAGTGGTGCTCAATGTCTTCATCTCCCTTAACCCAAAATTATCGGTATCAAGAAATCGAACCTCATGCATGGATGGCCATTGCTAATCTTGTTGTTCCTATCAATATGAATCCTAACGGTCCTGCTTCCAATATACCAGGGGATCCCAATATCCTCCATGTACTTGCACTTCCCGGTTGTGACTGACTAATTAATTGTACTAAAACAGAATTAGCATGATAAGGTAGTATCAGACTTACTTCTTGTATAGAAGAAACTTGGGGTATGGGTGATTCGGGGCTGGCGCAACTGGCTTTGGGGTGGTTTTCTTTGATCTAAGGTGTCTCATTTTCTTCCACTGGGATGATCTCCTCAACTAGATTCTTGATCTCTCCTGTTATCGGGGCTAAAAATTCTCTTTCTTCTCTAAGATTCATGTCAACTTCTTCCTATCTTACGTCTGTATCTTCTCCTTCTTGTCCCACCTCCTAGGGACTTATTTCTCTCCATGCTTCTCTCTCGTTTAATCTTTGGCTGTCCAGTCATTCCTGTCTTCTCATCTTCTACACTTCTTCCATCTGTCTTTCCTCTACTTCTCCCGATTCGCCTTCTTTCCTCAACTTCTTGAACTTTCTTACTACTTTCTTGATCCTGCCACACCACCACTTCTCAACTATGGCAACTCTCTTCAAGGCTCACTCATCTCTTGAGTCCATTTCTTGTTTTTTCCTCCCCATTTTTCAAAGAATCCTTCCCCTCTCTCATGCCATGACTCTCACCCCATCTCACCCTACCCCAAGCGAGGGTGTTTACATTGCTCAGTTGGGGACATAATAAGCATCCCTTCCTCCATTAATAAAACCTTAATCCACATGGGGATTTCTCTCAACAACCTTCCTCTTGTGTATTTCTTGAAAATTTCCTATGCCCATGAGAAATACTGGTGGTTCTCAGCTGCAAATTCGATTATGTATCTCTCTAGTGTGGTGCTAACCCAAAAATACACATCTCGTGTAACTGGACAATCCAACATATGAAGTGTTGCTAGATTCTCGATATCCCACATGCAGATCCTATTAACCCACCCTTGGAACTCTAGAGCTTCTTGGAGCCTCTTTATCCAATAGAAAAATTCTTCTGGGAATTTAACCCAAAAACTCTCGTACTAGTCGCTCCATCTTTCTGAGTAAAAGATTGCTTCACGAGTGTTTTCCACTAATTTTCTCCTCAGTTCCTCTTCTTTCGATATGAAGGAATCATATTTCCTTTCCCACCATTGATCAATACCAGATCTATGGATCGGTGGAATCATTCTCCCTACAGGTTCCCTTTTAACACATGTCCCAACAATGGAACCATTTTGTTGGTGCGAGTTTGATCAGACCAGGGTCCTTTTTAGGTTACCAACAAAAGGTATTGTGTAGTCTAGAGCACTAGAATTTTCATCTCCTATGAAGAGAATAAGTATCACCTGAAGCGTTGTTGAGATAGATAGGTAGGGAAGGGTAGGGAAAAGACTTTAGAGGATCCATAGAGCCTTCAAGACTCATTCCTAATCTTGCGCAAGAGAATTGAACATATCTGAGACATACATGTGCAAGAATCGAAACTACTTATGTTGCTAGCAAGCATTTAAATGTAGAACCATCAAATAGAAATCATAATCCATAAGGAAAAATTATAATGCATAATTAAACACATAGAGACACATCATATTTTAAATTTTGGGTCCTGTTGGCGAGCGAAATTGAYCGCTCATCAACTGGAGGGGTGGATCTAGTCCGAGGTTGTCTAAATAACAAAAGACGTTTGGGATGATCCAATCCGATGGGTTTAGCGGCTCCGTTGGCTGATCTAAGTCCTAGGAAAATGAAAGAAAAACTAAGCTAAAGAAACTAATCTAAGTGAAAAAGCAGCTACAACAGACTATATACAAATCTAAAACATCTATATACAGTTTACTAACTAATATCATAAAACAATAATTCTACTTATTTAAATGTTAAGCTATCGATACAATTAAATCCCAATTTTATATGTACAGTATTTACAAAATACAAATTTTAATCCAAATTTGCAAAATCATTTGTAAACTGTCTTATGACAGCGAAGCTATTATTTTTTATTTTTATAATTTTTATGAGAAAGGGATAAAATGACAACTATCTAAGCTAAGCAATAATTTAACAATCCTAACTATAAATCTGAACTAAAGAGATGAACAGTGGGAGGCATTCAGATTACAAGAAATTTATATATTAACTAAACTAATTAAATAACACTAACAGACTAACCTGTAGTAACGCTTTCCAATTTGTCCTGTTCACACTATCTGATTCAGCTGTTTGATGGAAGAAATCCACACCAGATTTTTCACAAGCTTCTTGTAAACAGGAAGCAACAACACTCTTTTGAACACGAATGACAGAACAAACAAGACATAAAAAAACAACAATCTTATATTTCACAGACCATCACATTTAGATCAATCCCAGTGCGAAGATTTGTGCATGACTACTCATTTAACCAAGAAGATTAACCTTCTATTAATTAAATTAAAATAGAGTAATTGTTGTGCGTAAACTGAGATACATCAGATATGGAAAAAATTTAAATCATAACGCATCAACCTATATCAAATCTTGATATCTAAAGTAGTCAATAATTTGATTACAAATTAAAATGCACAAAACTTGAACGAAAGTATGATAAATTGAAAGCTAAAGCTGTTACAAAGCATCCAATTCCATTCGAGTCTGTATAATCATAATCCCATAGTCTTTGTTCTCCCAACAGTGATGGGTTCTTTACAAAAATTAATGAGTATATAAAGGCCACAGGGTAAAACATCCGTGTGGGAATTATCAAAAATTGTTTGCAAAAAAACTGGGAACAATCTCCCAAATCTCTATTTCTGCCTAAGACTAACAACTTAAAACAAAACTATATAACAAAAGCATGTTTTAAACTACCACAGCATGTCCAATTTCTCATTTAAATTTGTGTGTACCTGTAGGTGGACAATAATAAACAATTTTAGACAATGTTTAGTTGTAAAATCAACAAAAATCCAACTTTTTATGACTAGCTACAGAATCTCATGATTCTGTAGATGGTCATATTTACAAACAAAATCGTTTTAAATGATTCCAAATAATAACAAGAATGTATACAGTGAATCAAACAACTCTTAGTTACTAATTCAACACAAGCAAATCATTCTTGGTAAAACAAACCAAATCTTTTATGCCAATACGAAATCGTATTGAATTAATCGAATGTTAACAGGGATGTATGCGATCTGTCAACCAACTTTTTTATTACCAATTCAAAACAGACGGAATCGTTTTGACAATTCAAAATCAACGAAATCGTTTTTGAATCAACAGATTATATTCTATTTATCAAACCAATCTTTGATACTAATCCAACGCATACACAAGTGACTATGCCAATTCAAGACACACATAATCGTTTCTGAATCAAACCAAATAGAACTAAATCAAACTAACTCAAAACCAATTCAATTGTTTATACTAATTCAAGAACAATAAAATCGTATTAAATCAGTTCAATCAAAACATAGCTATATTCGATTTTAGCAAACAAACCTTTTTTACTGATTCAATGCAAACATAATTCAAAACGAAATCATTCTTGGTAATTCGAAAATAACAGAATCGTTTTTGAATCTATTCAAACAAAACAGAACTAATTCAGAGCGAACACAATCGGCTATGCTAATTCAAACTAAATCATTCAAAAATCGTTGTTGAAATAACATACCTAGGCTATAGGAAAACGATTTGGTCAGGATAACTTTGAGTTAACAAAGGCAGTAGCTTCCTCAACATTTCTGAAGACGATAGAACACGTGGTCTTTTGCTTCTTATCATAATCTTGTAGCCTGTCATTTTCCTTTGACAACACAGTAACCCATTCCTCCAAGGATTTAATTTTGGATTGCAACAGAGGAACATCCATGTAATAACGTTCTAGCCAAGAGTTGCATTGAGTGCACTGTTGTTGATCAGGCGGAGTCACTACAGGTGAGGGTTCTGTTAAGTTACCAGGGGTTCCACTGTCAAACTTAGTTCCAGAGAAGTTAGGGTCATCCTTGAGGCACAGTGGGAGGTTGGACACGTAGTCGTAGGGTTCAATAGAAAAGAGGCTATGAGAGTAAGGGTATTCCTCGGTCAAGAAGCGTTCAATCTCAGAGTCCTAATCCTCGCTCAAAACAATAGGCTTCTGGTCTATGTTTTGTTTGGGCTTGTTCCAAGCACACCTAGATATCCAACGTGCATTCTTCTTTCCTTTACTATTGGCATCGGTATTACCCTTTCCCTTCTTTACAGACCTCTTAAAAATCTTATTATTTTCTTTCGAACATGGGTCGGGCATGGTGTTGGATAGGTCAACGTTGAGGCAGGTCGAGGGTTTGACAGCGGGTAGAAGGGTAGGAGGTGGCACGGTAGGCCCAACCAGGGTTTCGGTGACCACAGTCTTGTCCACTTGACTACATTTAGGAGTGGCAAAGCCATTCCTCAATAGGAAGGCTTGCTAACAATCACCACTTATCCTCAAATGATGAACAATCATGATTTTGATCAAGCAATGATGGAAAATGATAGAATCAGCCTTTTCCCTCTTAAATCGTTTAGACATTTTATACAGACTGTGTAGGAGGTAGTGAGGCATATTTAGAGGGAAGTCTATGGAATTCATAAGCAACCTGAGATGGTAAAGAAACACTAAACCATAATGACATTTTCAAGTCACGAATTGCTTAGCAATGGCTAATAAATCGTAACACCTGGACTTAAGGGCAGTGATAGGAATACCTCTATCACAATTGACAATTTTCCTTGATGTGAACAGGAGTAGCCATTGCACTTTGTCCACTTTCGAATTCTTAAACCACCTCTGCCCTTTAGCTGGTAAACTCATGGCTGAACTGAGGAATTCTTTGTTCAGTTCAAGATGGATGTCTCCAACCTTGGCCCTACATCCATCGAATGTGAGGGTGAACTATTGGGCGACCACGAGGTTGAAACCCTCAAACTTTTGGATGAAAACTAACCAGCCATTATTCTCCAAATACTCACGAGCATTGTCAAATAGTAGCAGTGTTTGGACGCCATTAGGTTCTATGCGCACTACAGGTGCCATAGGAGAGAACAAACAGTTGACAAGGTAAACGGTGAGGGGGGCTGGACAGAGTAGACGCAGGACCAAATGCTCATAGGCTTCCTGAAACAAACAGAGCTAGCCCGATATACAAGACAGGAATTAATGCCTAAGTGTGCGAGGGTGGTGGAATGAAACAAACCCATGCAAAACATTCATATCGAAATGTACAATCAACGGTAAATCAAATCATTCACATCACAATCCAAATATCAAATAACTATTTGCAAACCATTATGTTCATAATCAATAATTGGTCAACAATAGTATGTGTATGATTTACAACAAAACAACATCTCGGATATAGCACCAAATCTTTGATCACAAAGTTTATGCATTTTATGAAACCATTGCACTAAGGATTTAATCAAAGACACCAAAGACCATTGCATGGAGAACCTATAAATTGAGACCATATCAACCAAAAGTGAAAAGAAATAAAAGTTTGGTGTTTTTGACATAAGTGTGACCACTATTGAGTTAGAAGGGAAATGACCACATGAACAAGAGTGTTCGCAATAATCCAGTGACGATTTTAATTCCATCGACATGACTTCGAACTTAAGGTTTTCACGCTTTCAGTCGTGAAAACAAAAACAAAAGGCAGGCATGTGAATAGTGCAAGATAATAGTGTCATTTTGTTTTCAAGAATTGCAACAAGTACTTAGGGTTAAAAACCCTTGTGTAGGCAGCTTATGAGAAAAAGATAAAAATGTGAAATGGATGCCAACAATGGCGACACACTAGTAGAAGCAGTTATGTCTACCAAAAGAACAAATCCAGATTATGATATGAGAATAATTCTAACTCAAAAATAACTAGAAAATTGTTTAAACATCATCATTAAAAAATTCTAGCTGTGCTTAAAAGACGAAAACTGATAAAAGTCTTAAGACAAGCAAGTCATGAAATTAAAGATAAATCTCCAATACTGTTGACAGAGCCACTGCTACCAACAAGTGTTCATAGCCTCGACAAGGTTTCCATTTAACCCACTCTGATATCCGTATCCTTCCAGGAAGTTCTAGATCAGAATAAAGGACATTTTAAGGTCAAGAAATTCTATATTTGCGAATTTTCAAATACCCGACATTGCTTTGTTGCCGGCAGGCCTGTTCAGTACCTCGAAAAAGTTGTCTTGGCGTCATGCATGCATTTACCCACTGCCAACAGACCTGTTCAGTATCCCGGCGGGTTTACAAGCACTTCCCACAGCTCTTTTAATGATTTTTTTTAGTTATTAAAAGATATATAATTGAGTTGGGTGACGCTGAAAATTATGATATTTTTGACATATTTTTTACAGACCTTGAAAGAATTTTTTACAACTGTCCTTCATTAAGATTTAGAGATGGTTTGTTTGAAAAATCAACCTTCTAAGGCAGGGAGACATCTTCTGATTTATTCCCTTAAGGAACAGGGACAGCGTAAGAATATAATGGATGATCGTGACAGGCTTCACTCACGGATCGAAATCAGTTAACTTCTTTCAAACAATAGTCTTTCCTCAACTTGGCTGTAAATTTCARAAGCATACCACAATAGATGTTTAGACATATTTTCATCAGTCATTTCAAAGAAATAATTTTTTGTTTTCTTTGTCTGAACATTTCATAATTCAGGTATGTGTATTTCCAAAAAGAAAAAACTGATAAGTGTAAGGGGAAAAATCAAAACCAAAATAGTAAAAGAAAAGMAAACAAAAGAAAAATATTTACACAGTGTACACAGGGTTKTCATCAAGMGAAATATYTTTTCAGAGCTTGGCCATTCACCRGATAGGKGTCTRGHTGTCCCTCTARAYTCTGTAATCGGAAAGAGCTGGGACCCAATTTCTCARCAATTAAAAAYKGTCCTAGCCATAAGTTCTGAAACTTCRTATGCTCTCCCTTTCCCTCATGTGGTTTGTCCCATTTCAAGACAAGGTCACCTACTTCRAAGTTCCTATCAGAGGYAGAGTTGGCATCAAACCATCTTTTGACCACTAGTTGATGCTGATCTAACTTACGTTTAGCTTGAGCTCTTACCTCTTCTAGCTTCATTAAAGCGTTAATTCAATTCTCCAAAGGGGGACAGTCTTCTTCTTGTATTTTCTGTGATAGCTGTAGTGAGGGAAGAAGAATATGTGGTGACAGAATTTCTTCTCTTCCATAGATGAGAAAGAAGGGGGAGTTACCTACAACAATTTTTGGTGTTACCCTATTAGCCTAGATTGTGTTTAACAGTACATTATGCCAGTTTTTGTGATTTTCAGATACCGTTCTCTTGATGATTTTAATCAGATTCTTATTTGTTGATTCTGCCAATCCATTTCCCTGGGGGTAATAGCTGGTAGAATATTTCAATTTAATTCCTTTTTCTAGAGAGAACTCACTCATCTCAAGAGATGGAAAATAAGAAGTGTTATCGAATACTAAATAGTCAGGGATACCAAAATGAGTAATAATATTTGAATTTAAAAAGGCAATTACCTTACTGGTATTCACATGTCTTAAAGCGGCAGCTTCAGACCACCTGGTGAAGTAATCTATGGCTATTATGATAAAATTATGTTGTTGTGAGGATGGAGGGTTGATTGGACCTATAATATCAATACCCCACTGCTAAAAAGGGGAGTCTACTGAAACAAGTTGCAAAGGAAAGGCTGGTTTCTGTATCCACCCGGACGCCTTTTGACAAATAATACACTTGTGACACAAGGCATGGGAATATCTAGAGAGTGTAGGCCAGTAATAATAGCCCTCAAAACTTTATGGGCAGTGGTGTCACCACCAAAATTCCCACCAGCTTCTCCCGTGTGCAATTCTAGTAAGACTTTTTCTGCTTCATTTTTCTCAAGACAGCGCATTAGTACTCCATCAAAGTTTTGACGAAATAGAATACCATTAATCAGCTGAAAGGAGACAAATTTTAATCTTAACGCTCTTCTTTTGGTGGGATCTAGTTGACGAGGGGATGACCCATGTTCAAGACATAATTTTATATCATCATACCATGGACTAATAGAGTTTTGTGCACAGCAGATTGAACTTTGATTGTGTTGTCCTGGGTTTGACATATTGTTTTCTTCTTGCTATCCTGTTGCTGAGTCAGCAACTAACTTGTATAACCCTTGGCCTCTCACTATTTGAGCTGGGGTGATTTCTATGTCATACTCCTGTAAAGAGGTAACCAAGTTCGCCCTCTTTTCACCTAGTTCTTTCTGCACTAACAGATTTCTGACGACTGGGTAAGGGACAATAATTTTTGTCCTAGATTTCAAAAGATAAGATCATAAGTAATTGAATTCTTTGAAAATAGTGTAGGCCTGTTGATCCACCGCTGGGTAATTACGTTCCGCACCTTTGAAAGTAGAGCTCATAAAGGCAATGGGTACTTCATTGTTTTCTGCGTTCTTTTGAGTTAGGACAACAACATAGGAGCAGTCAGAAGCAAATGTGTAGAGCGTGAAGTCTTGCGAAAAGTCGGGGCTGATGAGAGAAGGAGCATCTATTATGGCCTTTTTTATTGAATTAAAAGCTTGATTATATAAGGGTCCCCAATGATATTGTGTGTCTTTCTTAATTAGATTATGTAAAGGTCTCACCATTTCGGAGAAACTAGGGACGAATCTCCTGACAAAGTTTATCTGGCCTAAGAAAGACTGCATAGAATTTTTGGATGAGGGAGGGGGGAGTTTCGAGATGACTTGAGTTCTTTCAGGGTCGATAATCATCCCTTTGCTTGATACAATGAATCCTAAGAGTTTACCTTGTTCTACTGCGAAGATAGATTTTTTAGGATTCAAGGAAATGTCGTATTTATGAAATTGTTGTAGAACGGCTCTTAAGTGAGCGAGATGATCAGTTTTGTTTTTAGAAAATACAGTAACATCATATAAGTAAACTATGACGGATTGATTGATTAAGCCTCGGAAAGCGATGTCCATTTCTCTCTGGAAAGTGGCACCAACATTAATCAGTCCAAAGGGCATTTTCCTATAAGCGTAGGTGCCCCATGGAGTGTGGAAGGTAGTTTTAAGTTGGTCTGGGGGAGACATCAGGACTTGGTTATACCTTGAAAAGCCATCCAATAAGGATAGTCTCTTAGAACCAGATACCTGTTGAAGGATCTGTTCCATGGGTGGGAAAGGGTAGTTGTCTTTATCATATGCTCTATTAAGGTTTAAGAAATCGTCGCGTAGTCAGATTTCACCACTCTTCTTCCGAGCAGAAACAAGGTTAAAAACCCAGTGTGTGTGCCTAATTGGGAAAGTTATATTAGCATTCAGGAGTTTATTTAATTCTTTTTTGATGGTCGGTTCAAGCTTAGGGTGCATTTTTCTTAACTTTTGTTGAAAGGGTAAGGTTTGGGGTTTCATAGGAATGACATGTTGTATGATGTTAGGGTCGAAAGTTTTAAGGTCGTCATACATCCATGAAAAAACATTTTTGAATTCTTTAAACAATTTAATGAATGCAGCTTTCTCTTGTTCAGAACACCCCGCCCCTAAATTAATGCACTGTGGATTGTCACTAGTTCCCAAGTTTACTTTTTCATACCATAACGAGGAAATATTGGTTTTACGATTGACCCATTTTTTGAATTTATCTTGAAGATCGTAAAATTTCTCTAATCTAACTACAGATTTAGGGATCAAATTTACCATGTCCGATGAAGATTCAGGAGTTCTCGGATCTGGTGTTACTGTGAAATCATGTAGATTGTCATCATGATTGCATTCGTTAATCACCGCACCTTGGAAAGTTTCTTCCATATGCAGGAAGATAATAATCTGTTGATCGTCGTCGAAGACTCTCCAATTCGTGATGTTGTCGGGAACAGATGGCATGAACAATAGTTCAACGAAGAATGCATTCGAGGACAAGCCTTCTGCAGGAAAGAGTTTGGAAGCTATGTTAGCTAATAGATCAGCTTCAAAATTATTCAATCTAGGAATAGAATTTATATTGAAAGTAGAAAACTTATTCATTAAATTCCATACCTCATATTGGTAGCTTCTAAGATGCGGAGACAGACAATGGATAGAATCTCTTACCTGTCTTACCATGATTTTCGAATCGCCAAAGACAGTCAAATTTTGAATGTTCATATCTAAAGCTCTTCTGAGGCCCTGAAATAAAGCCTCATATTCTGTTGTGTTATTAGTACATTCAAATTATAGCCTACATGCAATCAGGGTTTTGTTACCTGTCGGATCAATAATAACGCAGCCCACACCAGCTCCTTCCTTGGACTTTGACCCGTCAAAATAAAGAGACTAAATTTGATTTTTATCGGGTGCATGAGACCATTGTGTAGAAGCTGCTGGTTGCACATATGCTACAATCTCAGACTGTTGTTCTGGGTTGGTGATAGCTGAAGTCTCGGCCATGAAATTGTCAAAAAAGGTATCCATCCTTTGTATTTCGAGTGAATCAACAGAAGGTGTAAATGGCTCATTGGGATCTTTTCAATCTGTGACTGTGAACTTTAGGTAGCATTCACAATTTACCTTGATCTTGTTGGGCTTACCGTTCTCGGCTAGCCATAGGTTGGACCAATCCGTCATGAAATAGCCATATAGTTGCTCCAACCAGTCTCTACTTAGAAATAAACCATAAACTTATGGAATATCCACAACAATAATATCAATCAATTGATGAACTTTGGGTTTAGATGATAATTGTATAAGCACATTCCTTAATTATCCTATGACTTTAACACTAGTTCAATCAAGTTGGATGATTTTTAAAGTGGATGGTTCAACTTCAGCATTAATCTTCTGACACACAGACCATGGCATTACATTGGATGACGCTCCTGAATCTACCATACAATTGTGCACGTTTCTATTAAAGATTTTGAAAGTTAACAAAAATGGAGGTACATTTCTACGAGTACTAATGGTTGAAGCTTGTGGCTTTTTACCCGCAGCCTCTAAAGCTAATTTATCTATATTTGTTATATTATTTACAGGAAGGCTTCCTTTCTCGTGAGGATTAGGTTTATTCTTAGCGGAAGTCTTTTGAGGAACTTTGTTTTGAACAACCTTGTTACTGCTTAAATTACCATTTTTTCTATTCTCTGCGATATATTGTAACATTTTTTGTAGCAGAAACAGAAATTTTAATAATTCATAAACAGAAATCTTAGCCCTTAACTTTTTTAGATCTTCAACTAAATCATAATCTAAGTTGGGGTTTACATGACTCTGTTTAGTCTTAGCTGGTTTAGATTGTTTTGGGGGAAAAGTCGTAGTGTTTTTGGAAGAATGTTTGTTTGTTGTCTTACTCCTAGTATTGTAGGGATGTATCATCTCAAAATTAGCTTGAAAGATGTTATCCAAGAAGTGTCCAAAAATGTTCGGAGAAGATTCTTCTTCTTCAACTGTCTCTTGTTCAACTACTTCCTCAGGGATCTCAGAGGGCATCAAGTTATCCTGGGCTTCTAGAATTGTTTGAAGGGCGTATTGCAGACTTTCTAGATTTAAGGCCTCGGTATTTGGGTTAGGTCGGTTGGTGGGAAAAGGCTTCCTAAATGGGGGTTTGTAAGGCCCTTTGCTTGAAGAAGCTTCTTCGACCGTCCTTTTCAAATCTATAACTTGATTTGATAGTTTTTGAATGACTTTTGTTAAGTTTTCCAAATCCAATCTTTCAGGTTGTGTTTTATTTTGAGTAGGTATAGGGAGGATTTCAATTTTCTTTTTGGAAGATGAACTAGTCTCTGTTTCATTGCTAGGAATGTCTTTTAAACTAAGAATGTCTTTTTCAATCTGGATGGCCTCTTCGAAGGCCTCTAACAACATGAATTTCTTAGATTGTTTTAACCAAATGGCTATACTTTGATGCAAGGCTTTAGTATAGTATGCTATGATAAGATTCTCAGCAGGCATTGAATCGGTAGGGATTCGGTTCTTTAGTGTTAAGAATATTTGGTTAAAGTCTTTGATTTTCTCTTTAGGGTTCATTCTTAAACTAGAAATCTCCATGACTAGAACTTCTGGGGACTTATCGTCTATGAACTTCCCAAGAAAGCAGGATTCAAACTTCTCCCATGACACGGTGGTATGGGGTTGCTGGGAAAAGTACCAAGTACAGGCATTGCCCTCGAAAGTGTAGGGGAACAACCTACAGACTATGTCTTCATGCTCGACATTATGGATTCTAATGGCTAACATAAACTTTTTAATGTGATCTTCGGCGATCTGTTTAGAGTCAGGGTCAAACTTGGGAAGCCACTTCTCCAGATGTTTGGTGTAGAGTCCCGCTTTTTAATTTAAACTAACACGAATTAAAATAGAGCAGAAAATTTAAAATTACTAGAAATTTGCTTACTTACGCATATTTACTCACAGATTTTGTTAAATTAAATAACCTCTTTCAAAATAATTTTTGCATACAATTTAAAATTGAATTTTAAAATTGAATAAACACTTCATAATTTGGAAAATACCTGTCACTGATGCTAAGCTTGCGCTGCAGCTTGAATCCTCAGCTTCAACACTCCCAAACCGGCCACCCTGCCGACCACTGCGCCTGGCCCTAGGACATCTACGGATGTCCTAGCCCTCCATGCCCAAACCTCTCAGCCACGGTGTGCACGGTAAACCCTCACTGCTAAATCAGTCCCCAAGCTTCCTCTCCCCAAAATCTCCTCTCGTCCAAAACCCCGAATGAATGACTCCTCCCAAATCCATACTCCCCTTCCTTATGCCTCCATCCTCCTCTCGAACCTTTCCCCCTCACCAAACCTTATCCAAACATTTAAAACCTTATCCCCTCATTTAGTTCATATTTATTAACCTTATCTTTTAATTAATGTCCCCTTTAACGTGTGGGTTACGTTATCCCTCATGGGATACGTAACCCTTTACCTTATCTATGTTTTTATTTATTTATTTTAGTTTTCCCCTTTTAATTCATAATTAATCAATTAATTAATTAATATCTTATTTAATAATCACTCATTCATTTAACCCTTACTCAAGGAGTTAAATCATATTTCCGCTTAAGTATAATCCAAAATAATTAATTAATAATCTTGTAATCAATTTA
>JASDQU010370468.1:51804-62730 GCA_032191745.1 Picea mariana | reverse complement strand
ACAGATAAATCATTTCTTGCCAATCTTTCTTTGTTCTGTAAATCTGGTCTTCTACACACTGTTCTGCTGCTCTTCTCTTCCTATGTATGTTCAGTAGTTATGCTTTGCATCAACTCGTTCTCTCATTCTGATCTTCTTCAAATTGTTCTGTCATTCTTCTCTGCTTTTTCTCCTTTTGTCATTCTGCTCTGCTTCTGCTCTTTCTGTCATTCTACTATGCTTTTACTCTTTCTGTCGTTCTGCTCTACTTCTGCTCTGCATTTCATCTCACTCTGCACATTTTCTACGTCTCATGCTACGCACCCTCTCATTTTCCCTTTCTTACTGTTTCGTTCATTTTCCATCCGGAACAGCCAACCATACACAGTCTGTCTCATTTTCTTTTATACACGACTACACGACCATTCAACTTCCCAACTCCTTAGGCAAAACAAAGACAACTGTCCGAGCAACTGAAATGACAACTGAAACGCTAACTGATTTGCAATCATGAGTCTGTTTCACTAACATATTCATAACTGAGGGGTTAAATGTGAGAGAGAACAATAACCTTTCGATCATATTCCCATTTATCTGCACCGTTGGATAAATTTATTAATCTTGCCTTTAAATCGGGTTTTGGCATTTCGGCATTCCTAATGTTTAATGTTCTTGTCACTTACAAATCTTGATCCATGAAATTCCGTAAATAAGTTGAATCAACGATCCAAATCATATCTTGATCTGACGGTTCAGATTACATCGCGATTTCACATATCGCGATATTGGGATTCCTGATGTCAATAATATTTGACATGTCCAACTCTCGATCCTCGAAACTCCGACAAGGGATGAAATCAACAGTCTAGATTCAACCTTAATCTAATGGCTCAGATTACATCGCGATTTCACATATCGCGATATCAGGATTCCTGATGTCAATAATATTTGACATGTTCAACTCTCGATCCCCGAAACTCCGACAAAGACTAGAATCAATGGTCCAGATTCAACCTTAATCTGACGGCTCAGATTACATCACGATTTCACATATCGCGATATCAAGATTCCTGATGTCAATAATATTTGACATGTCCAACTCTCGATCCCCGAAACTCCAACATGGTGTAAGTCTTCTGACATCACATGTGTTAAATAACTGCCATGTGTCACCCTGATTCGTGACTTACATGTGCTTGGCATGTTGAATCAGTCTGACACTTGTCATTACCTGGTTGTGCCACGTGTTCCTAGCTTACGTGGTTTTCTGACATGATTCAGATCGACGGTTCATATGTGATATTGATTTGACGGCTCAGATTACGTCAGGATTTTGCATATCGAGAAATCGGGATTCCTGTTGCATTGTTTCTTTGACATTTCCAACATGCGATCCTCGAAACTCCAACAGGGAGTCGGATCAACGGTTCAGATGTGATCTTGATTTGACGGCTCAGATTACGTCGAGATTTTTCATATCGAGAAATCGGGATTCTTGTTGCATTGTTTCTTTGACATCTCCAACATGCGATCCTCAAAACTCCAAAATGGTCTTGGATCAACGGTCCACATAACCCCCTGAGATGGACAGACCTCCTGCTTTCAGGATTTGTGATCCCTCTACTCCTTTCACTTTTAAAGATCGTGCAGGTTTTCCTCGATCCAACGGTGGTCGGACCCTGTGCTCAGATCTAACGCCTGAGATATATCCTCCTCTTCAGTGCGCTCTTATTGTCTTTATTCAGATCTGACAGCCCTCATGCTATCGAGAATTTTGGATGGTCTCCAACGATCAGAAACGCTTCTCGGGCCTTTGATCATTTTGTCAATGTTGCATTGCCTTCGATCATTCGATCTTCCTTTACTTATCTTCCATTTTCCTGTTGATCATCGTTGTTGTACTCAAGCCATCATTATTTCTGTACTTGCCATCAATGACAAGAATTCACTATCTATTAAATATTTTCCATTCTCTGTCTGTTAAATATTTGCCAACATGGTGTTCAATATATTAGATTTGTTCTCTTGTTCTTCCATCAAGTAGGCGATCCTAGTCATAAATTCCATGAGTTCTTGCTTCTTCTGTTCTAGGGCTTCCTTTTCTTCTTTTCTCCGGATCTAGTATTTTTCAATTCATATCTTGCCTAACAAAGCTGGAAATGGGGCATAGTCCTCAATAAATTTAATAACTTCCAATTCTTCCTCTGTCGAAGCTCCATGGGTACTCATAGCTATTTGGGTAATCCTACCACATAGGGTTACCATTTTTCCTTTAAACAACCCTATTTTTCCTAGTGAAGGAACCATAGTAGGTCTTCCTAGGGTTTCCCAAGTACTTTCTCTCATAATGTTCATATGTGTTCCCTCATTCAGAGCACAGTCAATGTCAAAGTCTCCTATTCTTACTTTGATATTCTCCTTTTCTTTGAAGATCTCTGACAAACTGGCATCTTTATGTTCATCCAGGGTTTCTTTCATTTTCAGTAACATAATCTCTGATTCTTTCTAGGGTTCTTCGATAATCTTAGTATATTGATCTCCTTCAAAGTTTGCTTGCTCCATATTCATCTTTTCAAGTCTAGCAATCATTCTAGAGGAATCCAGTACTTCATGGTCCATAATCTTACAATAGAGGAAACTAGGGTTTCTCCTAGGGCATTCCTTAGCAATATGTTCTGGTCTTCTGCAACTTTAACAAAGAGTTAATCCTCTCTCTCTCTTCAACGATCCCCAACTCTTCTTATATTGCACATTAGGATCATAATGGATAGCCTACAAAATTTTCTTTCTAGGGTCTTGCATCCATTGGTTAGTCCAAAAATTATTTCTGTGCATAGGTATAACATATCTATCATTGTACTTATCAGATCTATTCATATCAAACGTTATTTCATCTAACAATACCCTAGTTTTCAAGCTAGGACAAAATCTATCAAGCATACCTAAATCCATGCTCTAGAAACAAAAAAATTCACTTATCTTACTTCTACAAGGCACAAAGCTTCCAGATCTAAGAAATTTTGACTATTCTTACCTTTATCAGAGCACAAAGCTTATAGATCTTACTTCTTTTCTTCAGTATCAACCTCTTTGCTTCCAGATCTGACTTCTTTCCTTCAGATCTGTCCTTCCTTCTTCAACACAAAGCTTTTTAGATCAAGTGGATCATTGTGCACTAGGGTGTAGATCCACGGATAGAGATTTCACAATTTCAGGATGAATCTTTGCACAAAGCCTCTTCTACTTAGTTCTCAGCAATCATAGTTTCAGGTCTCGACAACGGAACCATTTGTTGGCACAGGGACATACCCAGGGTTCACCGCTACAACAACGCACCAACAAAACCCTAACTACCGTCCCTTTCAGAAACACATGCGAAGAACATGAAGTCTCACCCGAGGTAGAGGTAGGGGTGGTTGCAAGACTCAGGTGTCTACAACCTTAGCTGGGACACATATTTGTTATTATAGAACTTAGCAATAACCTAGTATATATTATTCATCAATATTAAACCCTTATGATACTTCGTAGATAGCACAGAGCATCATGGTATGTACTTAGATCTAAGATAATTCAGCACTTAGCCACAACAAGATAGATTAGATTCGATAGATCAAGCACTAAGCATATTACATACCACCTCTATCATTCATTTGTATCTCAGAAGAACAAAGCATAAACATATCTATCTAAACACATCAAAGAACTTAGCAAAGGAAGAGATAAACACATCAGGTCAAGGCACATAGCACAACACATATAATTACCGTGGTTCACCCCCACCCTGGGGCTACATCCACAATGTCTTTTTCTTTATTAGCTTCAGTTAATCAGATTACAACACAGAGCCTCAAAACCTTTACTCCACACAGGACAAAAGATATGCACAGCTCACTATATCCTTCTTCCTTGCACTGCATCACAAAGCCTTCTACAGTCTCTCATAGGTACTTCCCTCGTCTCTGCAAGTCTTATAGAAAATGTACAAAGCCTTGATCACACAGATTCAACTCTTGGCACTTAGCCTACACCACATAGATATATCATCCACTACTTCTCTATATGTCCTAGACATCTATATATTCATACAAAAGTGGGCCTAAGCGTGGGTAAACCCACGGGCCGACATCCCTTTCCCATTACATTATCCCAAGAACCCAAAAAGGACCCAAAAAGGGGTCTAGCTTCCACAATTTCCTCTTCGCTTTGCGCTCCATCTTTGAAAATCTTTCTAAGTCCCAAAAATGGTCAAATATGACCAAGTGTTCCTCAAAACTTTGTCAAGGGCCAACATTCCCTCTGGAATATTCTGTAACTTTTCAATCTTAGCCCTCTTCTTACTTAGCTTTCTATCCTTCTTTCCAGTGAGATTTGACTCGGTATGTATTTTTCCATTCTAATTCTGTTATGATATTCACCTGTGTTTCCTCATCTATAACATAGTCAATGTCGAAGTCTCCTATTCTTGCTTCAAGATGTTCCTTGTCTTTAAATATCTATGATAATATAATATGTTGGTTCTCATTCAAGGTTTCTCTCATTTGTAGCAATATTTTCTCTTATTCTTCTTGGGGTTCTACTATAGCCTCTGGAGATGCCTTAGGATTTTCTTGATTCAGATTCATTCCTTCAAGCTTAGCAATCATTTTGGGGCAATCCAACACTTCATGGTACATAACTTTGCAACAAAGACAACTAGGTCTTCTCCCAGGGCATGCTTTAGCAAGATGTCCCAGTTTTCTGCAACTGTAATGGAGGGTTAATCCTCTCTTTCTTTTAAATGATCCCCAACCTCTTTTGTACTGCGCACTAGGATCATAGGAGATAACCTACAACAAATTATTTCTGGGATCATGCATCCATTCGTTAGTCCAAACATTCTTTCTATGCATAGGTATAACATATATTTCACTATTCTCATCATATATACTCATATAAAACCTTCTTTTAGCTATTAATGCCATAGTTTTCAAACTAGGATAGACTCTATTAAACATACCTAGATCCATACTCTAGAAAAAAACAAATCCACTTATCTTACTTCTACAGAGCACAAAGCTTCCAGATCTAAAACTTTTAACTATTCTTACCTTTATCAGAGAACAGAGCTTGCAGATCTTACCTCTTTTAATAAAACATTCTCACTTTTACCTTTGTTAGAGCAAAAAGATTTCAGATCTTGCTTCTTTCCTTCATATCCGACCTCTTTTCTTCAGATCGGGATTCTTTGTTTTAGCACAAAGCTTTATAATTCAAGTAGAATACTGCGCACCAGGGCACATATCTATGCACACAGATTTCACAATCCCAGGTTGAATATTTTCACAAAGATTCTTCTTCCTCAGTTCCCAACAATCACAATTTCAGGTCCCTGCAACGAAACCATTTGTTGGCACAGGGGCAAACCCAGGGTTCAACGCTACAAAAATGCACCAAGAAATCCCTAACTATTGACCCTTTTGACAACACCTGTGAAGTAGATGAAGTCTCACCCAAGGTAGAGGCAGGGGTGGTTTCAAGACTCAGGTGTCTGCAACCTTAGCCAGGACACATATATGTGATTGTACTACTTAGTAAATCACTTAGCACCATCAGTTCCTCAATATATAATCATTAATCACTTCACTGATAAAGCAGAGCTTCGCAACATTCACATTGTTATAATGTACTTAAGCACTTAGCATCAATAGATATTTCAGATCTAGCAGATCAAGCACTAAGCACATTCATATGGATCACATCTAATATTCTCACATATCATTATCACTAAGCATAAGAAGATCTATCTAATCATCTTAAAGAACTTAGCAAAAGAAGACATACACACATTAAGACCAACACAAATAAAGGAAACACAATGTTTACGTGGTTCACCCCCACCCTAGGGCTACATCCACAAACTCTTCTTCTTTATTGTCTTTAGTCAATCGGTTACAAGAACAAATCCATCAACACCCTTACTCTGCACAAGACAAAATATCTGCAAAGCTCGCTAGATCCTTCTTCCTTGCGTTACAACACTAAGCCCTCCACAATCTGCTACAAGGACCTACACTTAGCTCTTCAAATATCTTACATTCATTCACAAAGCAATTACAGAACCTACTCACACTTAACATACATTCACATCACATAGATGCACTATTCGACTTCTCTTACATTTCTTATCCTTTTATTTATACATAAAAAATAGGCCTAAATATGGGTAAACCCATGGGCCAACATCCCATTCCCGTTACATATTCCCCAAAACCCAAAAAGGATCCAAAAGTGGGCTGAGATCCCATGATCTATGCTTTGTCTTACGCTCAACACACTGTCAAAGTGCCAAAATAGGTCACTATGACCAATAATCTCCCAAAACTTGGTCAAGGGCCAATAAAAGGAAGTGAAGATTAAGGAAGAAAGGCGAAGAATGAACTGCGCAAAAGGTACACAGACTGAGGATGGGTCAAAGTGGTCAAAGAATAAAAAATGAAGGAGTGAAGTAAGGGAAAGTGAGCCGTGGAACGATAAGATCACGGGAAGATAGATCAACAAGGAAGATGGATCATGGAAAAATCAGCAAGAGAAAAAAGACATCAACGATTGTTTTGGAGAACCTCGTGGAAAAGAAGGAAAGACAGGCTGGTGAAGCCATGAAAATGTGGGTCAAGTGGAAATAGGGTTTTAGACACCTAGGGTTTTGGGATCTAGGTTTTTGACACCTAGACATTTGTCATGTAATGTATAAATAAAGGTCCAAGAGAATCGAGAGGTTTTCTCAATATTTGGTTCATAATATTGTGGTTAATGGTTGTTGATCATTGTTGTGAGAGAGAGAGAAGCAAGTTGTTGTAGAGAGTCTGTATTATAAGATCTTTAGCTGGGTGCAAAGATCATCCTTGCAGATGGGTGCGAAAGGAGGGAAGAGAAAGAGAAAAAGAGAGATTTGCAAGCTAAGAGTGCAGATAGAACTGTATGTTTCCATTTAATATATCAAGAAACATAGTTCTATGCACGTAGCCCTAGGGAGAGGGTGAACCACGTATATCTTGTTGTTCTCTGTGGTTGATACTATGTTCTTTTCTTCCAATTATACTTTTATTGGATTGTTGTGTTAGATCTGAGATATAGCTTGCAAGGTAAGCTTAAGAGTGGTAAATAATATCTATATTGTTGTGTGTTGTTTCCCTGGATCCACTTTGCATTTCCTATGGTTGTAGACACCTATGTCCTGCAACTCCCTATTTCTACTTCGGGTGAGAATGCATCTGATTCATAGGTGTTTCCTAAAGGGCCAGTAGTTAGGGCTTGTTGGTGCATTTTTAGAGATGAACCCTGGGTCTTCACCTGTGCCAACATTCCATTACCCAAAAAAATTGTGCTACTGGAATTCTCCATTGGACATTCTTCAAGGGTTGACATCAATGACAACCAACCTTAATCAACAATGGTGTGTGCGATTTCCACAAAATCCCCTAGAACAACATCGATGAATTTATCTCAACACAACCATTGGTGGTCGCAATAAAAGACAAGGAGCCGAACCCTAATTCAGAATTTGATTTAGAAAATACTGATAGAAGACAGATCATTGACACAAACCCCATGGCTATTGTCGCGATCGCAACAATTCAACTAGAAGAACCAACAGATCGTAAACAGGGGGAGTGCATTTTTCATTCACAAATGTTTGTGAAGGGGACCTCGTTGAATTTTTTTGTTGATAACAGATGCCAGAAGAACCTGATCTTAGAAAAGGTCGTCAAACAGTTGGGATTGTCAACATCATCACACCTGCATCCATACAACATTGATTGGATTCGCCATGGACGAGATCTTCGTGTCAACCAACAATGTCGATTGTCATACGACATGAAGCCCTTCAATGATGAGGCATTATGTGATGTTTCCCTGCTGGATGTCTATGATGTTCTCTTGGGCTAACCATATATGTTTAAGAACCATGTTGTTTATGAGTCTTGACCCCGTAGTGTCATTGTTACTCTGGGGGGTCATCTCTATAGAATACCAGAGGTAGTTCCAACTATTGTCCCACCTAAACAATGTCGCAAGGTAGTATCTCATACTAAAAAATTCAAATTCTTTAAAAAAAATTCAAAATGTGAAGAAAAGGACACTAGAACCACTGCAACCTCGACCCAAGCACCTTCTATCCAACATAAGCAAGTCGACAAGGTTGCAGAAAAGAAGAAATATTCCATCTACACATAGTCATATCATGTAGCTTGACTAGTTCAATAGACTCAACCCCACCAACAATAGGTTGGTGACATCCTTGAAAAAACTAAGCAACACAACTTCTCCAGCAAGGCAAGCAACTCACCAAGGTTTAGGTTCAACAAACGATTCCCCCTCTCCCCTAGGAAATCCACGCAATGGATACCATTTCTTCCTAAGGAGGGAGGATTTATCAAGGTGGATATCGATGTCCACCCACCTATTCCACTGGCTCGAAAAATAATTTTCCACCTTGGTATTTTTTTGGGTTCCAAACTTCCGGGGTCATTTTAAGGCCATAAACGACGTTTTTTTGCGGATTTGGGGCCCAAGAGACTACTGAAAGGAACTTTCTTTCCCTAGTTGAAAACTCTTCTTCTCAACTAGAAATTTCCAACGAAGTATCGAGTGACCTAAAAAAATATCGTATTCAAACATTTCTCCCTTGGGAAGTTAATGTGTCAAGTACCCCCATCATGGCTCTCAAACCTTTTGTCTTTTCATATTCCGGGGTTAGGGTTTTATATTTTCCTTATGTGAAAAAGGCCTTGAGAGCCTCATTGTAACAATAATATTCTTGTGAATGCTAGTCTCTCTCACATCTCTTCTCAAAGATAAGCTTCCACCATTATAGCGAGTTTTGCACTGTGTATTTCTACAGTTTTGTACATTTCCGTCATTCAGGTAGGTCCAAAAAGGTATAGGTGAAGAGTAAAAGGTATATTTGAATGACAAGAATGCTACCAATTTCCAGTAATAAGATCATAAGGTAAAGTATGGTTAATTCATGTATTTTGTGGTTTATTAAGTTAAGGAATTAAATATTTCATGTACTAATGCTTGATTTGTCATATGTGAATCTTTGACCCCTAGATGTCTAGCGTTCTTGTACCATCTCTATCATGATCCAGTACCTGCGCACCAAGATTGTTGCTATTTGATCTGATACCAAACATGTCCAGTACTAAATCTTACCTATGGTGATCCAGTACCAATGAACATGCTCTGTTGTGATCCAGTACCAATGAACACACTTTGTTATGATCCGGTACCAACGGCCATGCTTTGTCATGATCTGGTACCACCTTTTGCGCCCTGTTGTGATCCGGTACCATCTACCTATTACAATCTAGTATTGATATGGAAGAGCCTAATGCACTAAGTTAAGTGCCAGATCTCACCTAAGTCAATTAGTGGATGTCTATTCATTTAGCAAGGCTATGATAAGAACACTTTGTTAATTGCCTCATCCTCATGCACTTTGTGTCATGAGGATGAGGCTAAAGATGTAACCGAATGATTAAACCTTAACAACTGATTGATTTGCAAATCACTTCACCTCCTTGTGTTTCACGATTCATACTATTAAATAGTCGTGTCAAGGATGGTAGAAGAGTAGGAGAGTTATCATACCATCAATATGTAAGCATCGTATGTACAGAACACATTTTATGAGTGAAGATTAATTGAATGTCATTTTATCTCCATATTCTAATTATCTATGATTAAGAATGAGTTGAGTTGTTAAAGAGAGTTTTGATTTTATGTTTTGAAGTGTGAGTGAGAGTAATGTGTGTGTTAAAAGAAAGCTTCCTGTAGACTTCAGCAGCTGACCTGTTGAAGCAGCAAGGGCTCACCACCCAACAAAGGTCATCCTCTTCGTAGATTAGCATTAGTGTTTGTTTTCAGTAGTATAGATAGTGAATTAGCTAAAGCTTTAACTCTGTTAGATGATAGCAATACATCTTAGATTAAGATTTCCATTATGTAATTGCTTAGTTCTTTAATTGCTCTATTTTTGCATATGCTCTATTTTATATTCTCATGAATTTGATTTCCTTGAGTGATCATAGTTGTTGATAGCAATAGTCAAAACTACTTGGAGAAGAACTAGTGAAGTTCATTGTGAACCACAACAGAACCAACATATTGACTGTTGAACTACCCATGCTATGTTGATTGATGTGTGATTTCCTTTCAGAAAGTGTGGATTGCATAATTAGTTTTTTGGGTCAGACATTAGAGTTGATCTATCAAACCAATTCCATCTGATACTTGCATGTGCCATAATGGAATAGATAGCCTCTCTGTGAAAGACAACCAAAGTGCACTGTAGTTTTCTATCTTGATTTGTTTCCAGCATACATAATCTAGTTTGATTCTATACTCGTGACATTAGGAATTACCTTCCTTACTGGTGTCTTGTAACTCTGTTGATTACGAATCTTAGATTGATAATTAATGAGTGCATTATATTAGACATATAAGTAGCACAACATTTTGGCATCATTATCGTGGAGTTGCAAACGGTAGGAAGTAATTTTTAGCTTAGATTGTTTGCATAAATTTTAATTTTTTAAAAGGATGCTTGAGGGAGGAGGATAAAACATTTAAGACGTGAGTGAAGAGCCATGCGGCCACTAGAGTGGGGTTCTCCGAAGCCAGGTTTCCTTCTCACCTTCTAGATAGAATTAGGATTTCAATTCAGCTAAAGAATCAAATTTCCATTTTATGCATAGATATAGAGATAACAAGGGTAGATTTGTAATCTCCAAATATTCAAAAACAAACCCCCCCACTAATCCAACTGACGATGGTGCAGGAAAAATTCCACCAACAGAAAATTCAAGGGGAGCCAGCGAGGCTCCAAAAGGAGAACCTAAAATGGAAGAATCAGTATTGGGACAGGCAGAACGTGAGTTTGTTGAACATTTAGGAGACATA